>CANNZV010002968.1:0-77865 GCA_947561585.1 Caprella mutica
GGACCACGATGACACATAGGACCAAGAGGACACATAGGACCAAGAGGACACATAAGGACCAAGAGGACACATAGGACCAAGAGGACACATAGGACCAAGAGGACACATAGGACCAAGAGGACACATAGGACCAAGAGGACACTTAGGACCAAGAGGACACATAGGATCTGGAGGACACATAGGACCAAGAGGACACATAGGACCAAGAGGACACATAGGACCTAGAGGACACATAGGACCTAGAGGACACATAGGATCTGGAGGACACATATAAACAACAAGACACATAGAATCAATGGGACACACATAAGAAAAAGTAATGCATACGAATAGAGAACACACATAGAAACTATGGTATCAATAATAATAGAAATATATATATATATATAATAAAATAATAATAATAAGGTGCATAAAAATAAACAGAAAGAACTAGACATATAGTTATAGAGGTTGACCGTTTCTTATCGCGCCTCTATAGCTTGTTACAAATATAAAGAAAGTAGAATTTTTCTAGAGAATGAATGTTGTCAACAGTAACTATAGGTAGTATCAAATTTTCAAATTTTGGTTTCATATTTCGATTTTTAAAAGATTAAATAATAATAATAAACAAAAAGATAGATAGCTGAAATAGAAAGACGGTATCCAACATACAACCATTGGTCATAAAATTCATTGTCAGGTCGAGGTTTTCCACCTTTCTCCTGATGATGAATAGAAATCTTTCTATTCGAAAGATTGAAATCTGATAAAACCTTCAACATTGAGTTTAAATAACCTCATAATAATATGGATTTCCCGTTTAGTTTGAATCTTTTCCATCAAACTTAGAAGACTGTATGTTAACTAGGTAGGTACCTAGAAGAAAGTATGATAACTAGGTAAATACCTAGAAGACTGTATGTTAACTAGGTAGGTACCTAGAAAACTGTGTGTTAACTAAGTAGGTACCTAGAAGACTGTATGTTAACTAGGTAGGTACCTAGAAGACTGTATGTTAACTAGGTAGGTACCTAGAAGACTGTTGTTAACTAGGTAGGTACCTAGAAGACTATGTTAACTAGGTAGGTACCTAGAAGACTGTATGTTAACTAGGTAGGTACCTAGAAGAAAGTATGATAACTAGGTAAATACCTAGAAGACTGTATGTTAACTAGGTAGGTACCTAGAAGACTGTATGTTAAACTAGGTAGGTACCCAAAAGACCGAATGTTAACTAGGTAGGTACCTAGAAGACTGTATGTTAACTAGGTAGGTACCTAGAAGCCTGTATGTTAACTAGGTAGGTACCTAGAAGACTGTATGGTAACTAGGTAGATACCTAGAACACTGTATGTTAACTAGGTAGGTACCTAGAAGACTGTATGCTAACTAGGTAGGTACCTAGAAGACTGTATGTTAACTAGGTAGGTACCTAGAACACTGTATGTTAACTAGGTAGGTACCTAGAAGACTGTATGCTAACTAGGTAGGTACCTAGAAGACTGTATGTTAACTAGGTAGGTACCTAGAAGACTGTATGTTAACTAGGTAGGTACCTAGAAGACTGTATGTTAACTAGGTAGGTACCTAGAAGACTGTATGTTAACTAGGTAGGTACCTATAAGACTGTATGTTAACTAGGTAGGTACCTAGAAGACTGTATGTTAACTAGGTAGGTACCTAGAAGACTGTATGTTAACTAGGTAGGTACCTAGAAGACTGTATGTTAACTAGGTAGGTACCTAGAAGACTGTATGTTAACTAGGTAGGTACCTAGAAGACTGTATGTTAACTAGGTAGGTACCTAGAAGACTGTATGTTAACTAGGTAGGTACCTAGAAGACTGTATGTTAACTAGGTAGGTACCTAGAAGACTGTATGTGAACTAGGTAGGTACCTAGAAGAAAGTATGATAACTAGGTAAATACCTAGAAGACTGTATGTTAACTAGGTAGGTACCTAGAAGACTGTATGTTAAACTAGGTAGGTACCCAAAAGACCGAATGTTAACTAGGTAGGTACCTAGAAGACTGTATGTTAACTAGGTAGGTACCTAGAAGCCTGTATGTTAACTAGGTAGGTACCTAGAAGACTGTATGTTAACTAGGTAGATACCTAGAACACTGTATGTTAACTAGGTAGGTACCTAGAAGACTGTATGCTAACTAGGTAGGTACCTAAAAGACTGTATGTTAACTAGGTAGGTACCTAGAAGACTGTATGTTAACTAGGTAGGTACCTAGAAGACTGTATGTTAACTAGGTAGGTACCTAGAAGACTGTATGTTAACTAGGTAGGTACCTAGAAGACTGTATGTTAACTAGGTAGGTACCTAGAAGACTGTATGTTTACTAGGTAGGTACCTAGAAGACTGTATGTTAACTAGGTAGGTACTTAGAAGACTGTATGTTAACTAGGTAGGTACCTAGAAGACTGTATGTTAACTAGGTAGGGTCCTAGAAGCCTGTATGTTAACTAGGTAGGTACCTAGAAGACTGTATGTTAACTAGGTAGGTACCTAGAAGACTGTATGTTAACTAGGTAGGTACCTAGAAGACTGTATGTTAACTAGGTAGGTACCTAGAAGACTGTATGTTAACTAGGTAGGTACCTAGTTCTTTATTGCAGTTGGTATCCATGATGCCTGCAGGTATCATGGATACCAACTGAAATGTTCGAATATATGGAACTGCGCAATAACACGAAACTTACCCTAAAATGGAACATGTTGAATTTCTGAACCAATTGCTTCTAATAACCTTCTCTGGAATATAATTTTAATGTTTTTTTAGTTACCGTGAAATAATCACAAAAAATTGTCTCAGTTTTCTATGTCTACGAGAGAGAGTTTACTCACTATAGAGAGTTTACTCACTATAGAGAGTTTACTCACTATAGAGAGTTTACTCACTATAGAGAGTTTACTCACTATAGAGAGTTTACTCACTAAAGAGAGTTTACTCACTATAGAGAGTTTACTCACTATAGAGAGTTTACTCACTATAGAGAGTTTACTCACTATAGAGAGTTTACTCACTATAGAGAGTTTACTCACTATAGAGAGTTTACTCACTATAGAGAGTTTACTCACTATAGAGAGTTTACTCACTATAGAGAGTTTACTCACTATAGAGAGTTTACTTCACTATAGAGAGTTTACTCACTATAGAGAGTTTACTCACTTTAGAGAGTTTACTCACTTTAGAGAGTTTACTTCACTATAGAGAGTTTACTCACTATATAGAGTTTACTTCACTATTGAGAGTTTACTCACTATAGAGAGTTTACTCACTATAGAGAGTTTACTCACTTTAGAGAGTTTACTTCACTATAGAGAGTTTACTCACTATATAGAGTTTACTCACTATAGAGAGTTTACTCACTTTAGAGAGTTTACTTACTATAGAGAGTTTACTCACTATAGAGAGTTTACTCACTATAGAGAGTTTACTTCACTATAGAGAGTTTACTCACTATAGAGAGTTTACTCACTTTAGAGAGTTTACTCACTTTAGAGAGTTTACTCACTATAGAGAGTATACTTCACTATAGAGAGTTTACTCACTATAGAGAGTTTACTTCACTATAGAGAGTTTACTCACTATAGAGAGTTTACTCACTATAGAGAGTTTACTTCCCTATAAAGAGTTTACTCACTATAGAGAGTTTACTCACTATAGAGAGTTTACTCACTATAGAGAGTTTACTCACTATAGAGAGTTTACTCACTATAGAGAGTTTACTCACTATAGAGAGTTTACTCACTATAGAGAGTTTACTCACTATAGAGAGTTTACTCACTATAGAGAGTTTACTCACTATGGAGAGTTTACTTCACTATAGAGAGTTTACTCACTATAGAGAGTTTACTCACTTTAGAGAGTTTACTTCACTATAGAGAGTTTACTCACTATATAGAGTTTACTTCACTATAGAGAGTTTACTCACTATAGAGAGTTTACTCACTATAGAGAGTTTACTCACTTTAGAGAGTTTATTTCACTATAGAGAGTTTACTCACTATATAGAGTTTACTCACTAAAGAGAGTTTACTCACTTTAGAGAGTTTACTTACTATAGAGAGTTTACTCACTATAGAGAGTTTACTCACTATAGAGAGTTTACTTCACTATAGAGAGTTTACTCACTATAGAGAGTTTACTCACTTTAGAGAGTTTACTCACTATAGAGAGTTTACTCACTATAGAGAGTATACTTCACTATAGAGAGTTTACTCACTATAGAGAGTTTACTCACTATAGAGAGTTTACTTCCCTATAGAGAGTTTACTCACTATAGAGAGTTTACTTCACTATAGAGAGTTTACTCACTATAGAGAGTTTACTCACTTTAGAGAGTTTACTCACTATAGAGAGTTTACTCACTATAGAGAGTTTACTCACTATAGAGAGTTTACTTCACTATAGATAGTTTACTCACTATAGAGAGTTTACTCACTATAGAGAGTTTACTCACTATAGAGAGTTTACTCACTTTAGAGAGTTTACTCACTATAGAGAGTTTACTCACAATAGAGAGTTTACTCACTATAGAGAGTTTACTCACAATAGAAAGTTTACTTCACTATAGAGAGTTTACTCACTATAGAGAGTTTATTTCACTATAGAGAGTTTACTCACTATAGAGAGTTTACTTCACTATAGAGAGTTTACTCACTATAGAGAGTTTACTTCACTATAGATAGTTTACTCACTATAGAGAGTTTACTCACTATAGAGAGTTTACTCACTCTCTATTGAGAGTTTACTCACTATAGAGAGTTTACTCACTATAGAGAGTTTACTCACTTTAGAGAGTTTACTCACTATAGAGAGTTTACTCACAATAGAGAGTTTACTTCACTATAGAGAGTTTACTCACTATAGAGAGTTTATTTCACTATAGAGAGTTTACTCACTATAGAGAGTTTACTTCACTATAGAGAGTTTACTCACTATAGAGAGTTTACTTCACTATAGAGAGTTTACTCACTATAGAGAGGTTATTTCACTATAGAGAGTTTACTTCACTATAGAGAGTTTACTTCACTATAGAGAGTTTACTCACTATAGTGAAGTAAACTCTCTATAGAGAGTTTACTCACTATAGAGAGTTTATTTCACTATAGAGAGTTTACTCACTATAGAGAGTTTACTTCACTATAGAGAGTTTACTCACTAATGAGAGTTTACTCACTATAGTGAGTTTACTCACTAAGAGAGTTTACTCACTAAGAGTTTACTCACTATAGAGAGTTTACTCACTATAGAGAGTTTACTCACTAAAGAGAGTTTACTCACTATAGAGAGTTTACTCACTATAGAGAGTTTACTCACTATAGAGAGTTTACTACTATAGAGAGTTTACTCACTATAGAGAGTTTACTCACTATAGAGAGTTTACTCACTATAGAGAGTTTACTCACTATAGAGAGTTTACTTCACTATAGAGAGTTTACTCACTATAGAGAGTTTACTCACTATAGAGAGTTTACTCACTATAGAGAGTTTACTCACTATAGAGAGTTTACTCACTATAGAGAGTTTACTTCACTATAGAGAGTTTTACTCACTATAGAGAGTTTACTCACTTTAGAGAGTTTACTTCACTATAGAGAGTTTACTCACTATATAGAGTTTACTTCACTATAGAGAGTTTACTCACTATAGAGAGTTTACTCACTATAGAGAGTTTACTCACTTTAGAGAGTTTACTTCACTATAGAGAGTTTACTCACTATATAGAGTTTACTCACTAAAGAGAGTTTACTCACTATAGAGAGTTTACTCACTATAGAGAGTTTACTCACTATAGAGAGTTTACTCACTATAGAGAGTTTACTTCACTATAGAGAGTTTACTCACTATAGAGAGTTTACTCACTATAGAGAGTTTACTCACTATAGAGAGTTTACTCACTATAGAGAGTTTACTCACTATAGAGAGTTTACTCACTATAGAGAGTTTACTCACTATAGAGAGTTTACTCACTATAGAGAGTTTACTCACTATAGAGAGTTTACTCACTATAGAGAGTTTACTTCACTATAGAGAGTTTACTCACTATAGAGAGTTTACTCACTTTAGAGAGTTTACTCACTTTAGAGAGTTTACTTCACTATAGAGAGTTTACTCACTATATAGAGTTTACTTCACTATTGAGAGTTTACTCACAATAGAGAGTTTACTCACTATAGAGAGTTTACTCACTTTAGAGAGTTTACTTCACTATAGAGAGTTTACTCACTATATAGAGTTTACTCACTATAGAGAGTTTACTCACTTTAGAGAGTTTACTTACTATAGAGAGTTTACTCACTATAGAGAGTTTACTCACTATAGAGAGTTTACTTCACTATAGAGAGTTTACTCACTATAGAGAGTTTACTCACTTTAGAGAGTTTACTCACTTTAGAGAGTTTACTCACTATAGAGAGTATACTTCACTATAGAGAGTTTACTCACTATAGAGAGTTTACTTCACTATAGAGAGTTTACTCACTATAGAGAGTTTACTCACTATAGAGAGTTTACTTCCCTATAAAGAGTTTACTCACTATAGAGAGTTTACTCACTATAGAGAGTTTACTCACTATAGACAGTTTACTCACTATAGAGAGTTTACTCACTATAGAGAGTTTACTCACTATAGAGAGTTTACTCACTATAGAGAGTTTACTCACTATAGAGAGTTTACTCACTATAGAGAGTTTACTCACTATGGAGAGTTTACTTCACTATAGAGAGTTTACTCACTATAGAGAGTTTACTCACTTTAGAGAGTTTACTTCACTATAGAGAGTTTACTCACTATATAGAGTTTACTTCACTATAGAGAGTTTACTCACTATAGAGAGTTTACTCACTATAGAGAGTTTACTCACTTTAGAGAGTTTACTTCACTATAGAGAGTTTACTCACTATATAGAGTTTACTCACTAAAGAGAGTTTACTCACTTTAGAGAGTTTACTTACTATAGAGAGTTTACTCACTATAGAGAGTTTACTCACTATAGAGAGTTTACTTCACTATAGAGAGTTTACTCACTATAGAGAGTTTACTCACTTTAGAGAGTTTACTCACTATAGAGAGTTTACTCACTATAGAGAGTATACTTCACTATAGAGAGTTTACTCACTATAGAGAGTTTACTCACTATAGAGAGTTTACTTCCCTATAGAGAGTTTACTCACTATAGAGAGTTTACTTCACTATAGAGAGTTTACTCACTATAGAGAGTTTACTCACTTTAGAGAGTTTACTCACTATAGAGAGTTTACTCACTATAGAGAGTTTACTCACTATAGAGAGTTTACTTCACTATAGATAGTTTACTCACTATAGAGAGTTTACTCACTATAGAGAGTTTACTCACTATAGAGAGTTTACTCACTTTAGAGAGTTTACTCACTATAGAGAGTTTACTCACAATAGAGAGTTTACTCACTATAGAGAGTTTACTCACAATAGAAAGTTTACTTCACTATAGAGAGTTTACTCACTATAGAGAGTTTATTTCACTATAGAGAGTTTACTCACTATAGAGAGTTTACTTCACTATAGAGAGTTTACTCACTATAGAGAGTTTACTTCACTATAGATAGTTTACTCACTATAGAGAGTTTACTCACTATAGAGAGTTTACTCACTATTGAGAGTTTACTCACTATAGAGAGTTTACTCACTATAGAGAGTTTACTCACTTTAGAGAGTTTACTCACTATAGAGAGTTTACTCACAATAGAGAGTTTACTTCACTATAGAGAGTTTACTCACTATAGAGAGTTTATTTCACTATAGAGAGTTTACTCACTATAGAGAGTTTACTTCACTATAGAGAGTTTACTCACTATAGAGAGTTTACTTCACTATAGAGAGTTTACTCACTATAGAGAGGTTATTTCACTATAGAGAGTTTACTTCACTATAGAGAGTTTACTTCACTATAGAGAGTTTACTCACTATAGTGAAGTAAACTCTCTATAGAGAGTTTACTCACTATAGAGAGTTTATTTCACTATAGAGAGTTTACTCACTATAGAGAGTTTACTTCACTATAGAGAGTTTACTCACTAATGAGAGTTTACTCACTATAGTGAGTTTACTCACTATAGAGAGTTTACTCACTATAGAGAGTTTACTCACTATAGAGAGTTTACTCACTATAGAGAGTTTACTCACTATAGAGAGTTTACTCACTATAGAGAGTTTACTCACTATAGAGAGTTTACTCACTATAGAGAGTTTACTTCACTATAGAGAGTTTACTCACTATAGAGAGTTTACTCACTATAGAGAGTTTACTCACTATAGAGAGTTTACTCACTATAGAGAGTTTACTCACTATAGAGAGTTTACTTCACTATAGAGAGTTTACTCACTATAGAGAGTTTACTCACTTTAGAGAGTTTACTTCACTATAGAGAGTTTACTCACTATATAGAGTTTACTTCACTATAGAGAGTTTACTCACTATAGAGAGTTTACTCACTATAGAGAGTTTACTCACTTTAGAGAGTTTACTTCACTATAGAGAGTTTACTCACTATATAGAGTTTACTCACTAAAGAGAGTTTACTCACTTTAGAGAGTTTACTTACTATAGAGAGTTTACTCACTATAGAGAGTTTACTCACTATAGAGAGTTTACTTCACTATAGAGAGTTTACTCACTATAGAGAGTTTACTCACTTTAGAGAGTTTACTCACTATAGAGAGTTTACTCACTATAGAGAGTATACTTCACTATAGAGAGTTTACTCACTATAGAGAGTTTACTCACTATAGAGAGTTTACTTCCCTATAGAGAGTTTACTCACTATAGAGAGTTTACTTCACTATAGAGAGTTTACTCACTATAGAGAGTTTACTCACTTTAGAGAGTTTACTCACTATAGAGAGTTTACTCACTATAGAGAGTTTACTCACTATAGAGAGTTTACTTCACTATAGATAGTTTACTCACTATAGAGAGTTTACTCACTATAGAGAGTTTACTCACTATAGAGAGTTTACTCACTTTAGAGAGTTTACTCACTATAGAGAGTTTACTCACAATAGAGAGTTTACTCACTATAGAGAGTTTACTCACAATAGAGAGTTTACTTCACTATAGAGAGTTTACTCACTATAGAGAGTTTATTTCACTATAGAGAGTTTACTCACTATAGAGAGTTTACTTCACTATAGAGAGTTTACTCACTATAGAGAGTTTACTTCACTATGGATAGTTTACTCACTATAGAGAGTTTACTCACTATAGAGAGTTTACTCACTATTGAGAGTTTACTCACTATAGAGAGTTTACTCACTATAGAGAGTTTACTCACTTTAGAGAGTTTACTCACTATAGAGAGTTTACTCACAATAGAGAGTTTACTTCACTATAGAGAGTTTACTCACTATAGAGAGTTTATTTCACTATAGAGAGTTTACTCACTATAGAGAGTTTACTTCACTATAGAGAGTTTACTCACTATAGAGAGTTTACTTCACTATAGAGAGTTTACTCACTATAGAGAGGTTATTTCACTATAGAGAGTTTACTTCACTATAGAGAGTTTACTTCACTATAGAGAGTTTACTCACTATAGTGAAGTAAACTCTCTATAGAGAGTTTACTCACTATAGAGAGTTTATTTCACTATAGAGAGTTTACTCACTATAGAGAGTTTACTTCACTATAGAGAGTTTACTCACTAATGAGAGTTTACTCACTATAGTGAGTTTACTCACTATAGAGAGTTTACTCACTATAGAGAGTTTACTCACTATAGAGAGTTTACTCACTATAGAGAGTTTACTCACTAAAGAGAGTTTACTCACTATAGAGAGTTTACTCACTATAGAGAGTTTACTCACTATAGAGAGTTTACTCACTATAGAGAGTTTACTCACTATAGAGAGTTTACTCACTATAGAGAGTTTACTCACTATAGAGAGTTTACTCACTATAGAGAGTTTACTCACTATAGAGAGTTTACTCACTATAGAGAGTTTACTCCACTATAGAGAGTTTACTCACTATAGAGAGTTTACTCACTATAGAGAGTTTACTCACTATAGAGAGTTTACTCACTATAGAGAGTTTACTCACTATAGAGAGTTTACTCACTTTAGAGAGTTTACTTCACTATAGAGAGTTTACTCACTATATAGAGTTTACTTCACTATAGAGAGTTTACTCACTAGAGAGAGTTTACTCACTATAGAGAGTTTACTCACTTTAGAGAGTTTACTTCACTATAGAGAGTTTACTCACTATATAGAGTTTACTCACTATAGAGAGTTTACTCACTTCAGAGAGTTTACTTACTATAGAGAGTTTACTCACTATAGAGAGTTTACTCACTATAGAGAGTTTAATTCACTATAGAGAGTTTACTCACTATAGAGAGTTTACTCACTTTAGAGAGTTTACTCACTATAGAGAGTTTACTCACTATAGAGAGTTTACTCACTTTAGAGAGTTTACTTCACTATAGAGAGTTTACTCACTATATAGAGTTTACTTCACTATAGAGAGTTTACTCACTAGAGAGAGTTTACTCACTATAGAGAGTTTACTCACTTTAGAGAGTTTACTTCACTATAGAGAGTTTACTCACTATATAGAGTTTACTCACTATAGAGAGTTTACTCACTTTAGAGAGTTTACTTACTATAGAGAGTTTACTCACTATAGAGAGTTTACTCACTATAGAGAGTTTAATTCACTATAGAGAGTTTACTCACTATAGAGAGTTTACTCACTTTAGAGAGTTTACTCACTATAGAGAGTTTACTCACTATAGAGAGTATACTTCACTATAGAGAGTTTACTCACTATAGAGAGTTTACTTCACTATAGAGAGTTTACTCACTATAGAGAGTTTACTCACTATAGAGAGTTTACTCACTATAGAGAGTTTACTTCCCTATAGAGAGTTTACTCACTATAGAGAGTTTACTCACTATAGAGAGTATATTTCACTATAGAGAGTTTACTCACTATAGAGAGTTTACTCACTATAGAGAGTTCACTCACTTCAGAGAGTTTACTCACTATAGAGAGTTTACTCACTATAGAGAGTATACTTCACTATAGAGAGTTTACTCACTATAGAGAGTTTACTTCACTATAGTGAGTTTACTCACTATAGAGAGTATATTTCACTATAGAGAGTTTACTCACTATAGAGAGTTTACTCACTATAGAGAGTTCACTCACTTTAGAGAGTTTACTCACTATAGAGAGTTTTCTCACTATAGAGAGTATACTTCACTATAGAGAGTTTACTCACTATAGTGAGTTTACTCACTATAGAGAGTATATTTCACTATAGAGAGTTTACTCACTATCGAGAGTTTTCTCACTATAGAGAGTTCACTCACTTTAGAGAGTTTACTCACTATAGAGAGTTTACTCACTATAGAGAGTATACTTCACTATAGAGAGTTTACTCACTATAGAGAGTTTACTTCACTATAGAGAGTTTACTCACTATAGAGAGTTTACTCACTATAGAGAGTTTACTTCCCTATAGAGAATTTACTCACTATAGAGAGTTTACTTCACTATAGAGAGTTTACTCACTATAGAGAGTTTACTCACTTTAGAGAGTTTACTCACTATAGAGAGTTTACTCACTATAGAGACTTTACTCACTATAGAGAGTTTACTTCACTATAGATAGTTTACCCACTATAGAGAGTTTACTCACTATTGAGAGTTTACTCACTATAGAGAGTTTACTCACTATAGAGAGTTTACTCACAATAGAGAGTTTACTTCACTATAGAGAGTTTACTCACTATAGAGAGTTTATTTCACTATAGAGAGTTTACTCACTATAGAGAGTTTACTTCACTATAGAGAGTTTACTCACTAATGAGAGTTTACTCACTATAGAGAGTATACTTCACTATAGAGAGTTTACTCACTATAGAGAGTTTACTTCACTGTGCTGGTCAGCAATCCATTCTATATTTTATTTTCAATCAATTAAAGATTAAATTTCGCAATAGAACCATTAGCCATTAATTCGCATTATATTCTTTAGAAATCCGAACGGCAACACTAGCTAGCATTTCTCAAACTCTATCCATTCATTCATTGTCAATAGTAGCTAGTGTAAAGTCACGTAGTGTCACATTTCAGTGTATAATTTATATTGTGTAGTTTAATTATGTAGGTGTTATTCGAGTTGTCTTTGTTCTATTAAGTGTTCTCTATAGGTGTAGTCATTTCCCTGTAGGTGTAGTCATTTCCCTGTAGGTGTAGTCATTTCCCTGTAGGTGTAGTCATTTCCCTGTAGGTGTAGTCATTTCCCTGTAGGTGTAGTCATTTCCCTGTAGGTGTAGTCATTTCCCTGTAGGTGTAGTCATTTCCCTGTAGGTGTAGTCATTTCCCTGTAGGTGTAGTCATTTCCCTGTAGGTGTAGTCATTTCCCTGTAGGTGTAGTCATTTCCCTGTAGGTGTAGTCCGTCATTTCCCTGTAGGTGTAGTCCGTCATTTCCCTGTAGGTGTAGTCCGTCATTTCCCTGTAGGTGTAGTCCGTCATTTCCCTGTAGGTGTAGTCCGTCATTTCCCTGTAGGTGTAGTCCGTCATTTCCCTGTAGGTGTAGTCCGTCATTTCCCTGTAGGTGTAGTCCGTCATTTCCCTGTAGGTGTAGTCCGTCATTTCCCTGTAACTTCTTGTCTTCTATATTGTTTATGTACTTTCCAGATATATTCACATTTGTTATGTCAATGCCAAGATTATAAACTATAAATTACAAAATAAAAAACAGTGTTCAGCCTTCGCATTGTTTCACAACCTAACGTACCAGGACAGTAATTTATACACTATCAAGGCTAACTGAGGTGAAGATTTCCACCTACAATTAAAGTTACTGATAAAGTTACATAGAGTGACATTCCCAAAGCCATTATGCACCGCACACCAGTAAACGGTGCTGCTAAGCGTACTCCGGTAAATTCCTTGGTGAACCTGGAGCGAGACTATGATGAAACTTCGGCTGATTTAAAGAACATAATGAAGCAAGAAATTCGTGGCAGTCATCCAGACAGCATCCGTTCATTTATCGCACAGGCCAAAAGAGGATGGATTGTTTACTATGAAGCTGCCAGCACGCTAATAGCAAGGTATATTAGCATCGCCTCTCTGCAACAGGCACAAACAGTTCATGGAGAAAAAGCAGAGATGCGAACAGACCTGAAGCAGTATATCGCCATAGCTAACGCTGCACTGTACGAGATGAACGAAGACGAGGTATCCAACATAGACACTCACAGCGTTATTTCGCAAAGTGGAGAGGCATCAGTTCAGTGCTTTCAGGAGCAAACAGGCGATCAACAGGAAGGGGCTTGCTCGAGGTTGGGCGGAAGTAGAGCTTCTGAATTGAATGACCTCATAGAAGGCGTCCAGTTGGATGATCCCGCAACAGCTTCTCTGGTGATTGGGGATCGTCACGTGTCTACCGGTAGCGGCTCAAGCTCGGTGGCTCCTCTAGTAGCAATTGATTCTGTTCCCTCCTCAACAGTTTCACATCCTGCTCCTCGAAACATCAGAAACCTAGACACCAATGCTCTGCACATTAGCTGTGGTAATCGTGTAGCTACCAGTGGTAACTCTAATTCACTGCACCTAACAACTAGCGTACTAGCACCCTGCACTACCGTTCCACAGCCTTTTCTTCCTGCAGCTCCTGATGCAAGACACCAGGGTGCCACAAGAACGACTATGTCACACTCATACCTTCCTATAAGCAGTCAAGTACCAACTCAACATCAGATGGACGCTGCCACGGTACACCTGGTAAGGCAAGAGTTATTTAAGCCATCAATCTCTCCATTCGATGGAGATCCTCAGCGGTACAGGTCATGGTTCATGCTTCTTGACAACCGAATGAGGGGAGTTCCACTGGAGCCCCTCGATGTAGTAACCATTCTCTTGGCTAATACAGTGGGAAGTCCAAACAGGATGATACAAGAGCTCCTGGCAGCTGGAGCAGCTTCACCTAACTTGGCTCTTGAAAAGATTTGGGAGTTTTTAGGTAAAGAATATGGCAATCCAATAAGAGTCTGTCAAACTATCCAGAAGAGGCTAGACGACATGCCAAACGTACGCCCTCCACGTATGGAAGCAAAACTCAAAGAATTAATCCATCTTTGTCACATGATCGAGGCGAATATGCCGACTAACACCGAACTGCAGATCTTCAACTTGAACGCTGGGCAGAAGAAAGTATGGAATAAATTACCAGACTGGCTACAACGTAAATGGAGGTCGCGGGGCTATAAATTTGGTGTGGACAACATGGGAGCTCTACCTCCCTTCCAAAATCTTATAGACTTCATGCAGTACAACCTTGATGAGATAATGGACCCTAATTTTGAACTGTTAACAACACCAGAAGTTAAAAGAACACTGAGTACCCAAATGAGTCCTGAGAAGGAAATTACAGACGGAGAGGTTCAGTGTTTGTATCACAACAAACATGGACATCCTCTTTCTGCTTGTCGCACTTTCAGTAAATTGCAGTACCATGAAAAACAAAAATTTGTGTATGAAAATAGGCTATGTTATAAATGCCTAGGAGAAGATCATATTGCAAAAAACTGCAACAGCAAGATGCAGTGTGCTCAGTGTCATAGAGACCATATCTCCATAATGCATTCTGATAAACCCATCGCCCGTGTAAATAGAGACCACAGAGCCGATCCAATACAGCGAAAAGAGGAGAACAATAACACAATGTGTAGCGTTGTGTGTGGTAACCCAAATAAAGCTACCAGTTGCTCTAAAACGCTGCTTTGTGAGATTCATCACGAGTCTCGGCCACACAAAACGATGAGGGTCTACGTGGTTATAGACGACTGCTCCGATTCATCTTACGTATCAGAAAAGGTTGTCGATAAACTGCAGCTGAAAGGAGTGGAGACACGATTCCTGCTAACAACTATGAAGTCTCTCAAATCGGAGCACAAGGCCCTGGTTATTGACGGCATGTGGATCTCCGGTGCTAAAAAAGATAAGTATTATTCTTTACCTCAGCTTTTCACAAGTAAATTCATCCCAGGTTCATTATATGAGATAGGAACTCCCAAAATTGTTAATACCATTCCACATCTATCTGAATTTGCTGATAAATTCCTTGATTTAGATCCAGAATGTGAACCACTGATATTGTTAGGCAGAGATTCTGGCAATCTTATGAAGTGTTTCTATTACGGCGATCATTCACCTTTTGTGTGCGAGACTCCTTTAGGGTATTCATTAATAGGATCTCCTTGCCCTAACGATAAGTCTAACAAGTTGTCCGCAAAAACTGCTCTCCATACGAAACATGAACATTTTACAGTTAAACCACTTTTTCCCCAAAATGTTCCCTCATATAGCAAAATCTTCGAAGAAACTAGAGACGATGACTCGGCAGGCCTGTCTCGTGAAGATCAAAAATTTCTTGATATCATAGAAGAAAGCATCCATGTAAACGAGTCTGGTCACCTAACAGCCCGTCTCCCATTCAAAACCGACAACACGGTCATGCCCAATAATAGATCAGCCGTGTACCGTCGCACTTGCAGCACTCTATCAAAGATTAAGTCTGAACCAGATAAATTGAACCAGTGTATAGAAGCAATGGCACGCGACATCACAGCTGGTCACGTCGAACAAGTTCCAGGCGAAGAAAACTATCCATTGCGCCCAGGGAAAGCCTGGTGGCTTCCGATATTTGCAGTCACTCACTCAAAGAAAAAGAAACACAGGCTCGTATTCGACAGCTCGGCCATGTACCACGATATAAGTCTTAACAATGTACTTATACAAGGCCCGGACGAAAACAATCGACTTAGAGGCGTACTCATGAGATTCAGATTGGGTGAGATTGCCTTTGGAGGAGACATAGCTTCCATGTTTTATAACTTTCATCTCCCAGAAGAAGATAAAGATTACCAGAGATTTTTCTGGTTCCAAAATAACGAGCCAACCAAAAAGATTGTACAATACAGAGGTCGGGTCCACCTGTTTGGTAACAAACCGAGTCCTGCAATCGCCAATGCATGTCTCCAGTACACAACTCGACACCCAGACGCACTAAAACACCCAGAAGCTATCAGGTATATTATAGAAAACATATACGTTGACGACCTACTCGCCGCCTGTAACTCTGTAGACGAGGCTGTTCACAATCTAGAAAAGATCCGCGCAATCTTCACGAGGTACCACATAAAACTCCGGAAAATCATCTCCAATAAACAAGAAGTCATGGACCACTTCGTAGAATCAGAGAGAGCGCAAGTGGAGGCAGAAGTAGACATCGGAGACTTGAACATACATAGAGCTTTAGGATTGGCCTGGCAGATTAGAAAGGACAGTCTCTTCATTAAAGTAAAACCTCTCGAGAAGCCTCTAACAAGAAGAGGTATACTTTCGGTCACCAACAGCTTATATGACCCTCTAGGGATGGTAGCTCCAGTTACCTTGAAAAGCAAAATTATTCAGAGGAAAGCTTTACAGAAGGATCTTTCTGACGAAGCCTATGACTGGGACGAACCTCTCCCAGAACAGTTTGCAGCCGAATGGCGCAATTGGTTGGACTCTCTCTCCACACTAGATGACATCTACCTGCCTAGAAGTTACGTTCCAGGGGGCTTCGGTGAAATTGTCCAAATGGAACTCCACACCTTTACAGACGCATCTGAGTCTTCCATTGGTGCCATTGTGTACATCAGACTGATCAACAAGAATGGACTAGTACAAATTTCCTTTGTAATCAGTTCATCAAAGCTCGTGCCAAGAGCTTGTATTTCCATGCCAAGAAGTGAGCTTTGTGCAGCCTTGTTAGGAGCAAAGTTGTGTAATGAGGCTAGACATGAATTAAACATTCCTCTTAATCAATGCTTTATGTACTGTGATAGTATGGTAGTAATCTCTTATTTGCGTAACACTGAAAAAAGATTTGCTAAATATATAACTCATAGGGTGTCTAACATTTTGAAGCTAACCGATAGTTCTCAGTGGCAATATATTAATACCTCCATTAATCCTGCAGATATTGCCTGCCGACCACATACCCCAGAAGCCCTTGCTAAGTCTGTTTGGTTCAGAGGGCCAGACTTTTTATGGGACGTGGAAGGCCACGAGCTTCCTCTCTGTCCGACCCACTCTGAAGAACTCCCGGAGACCATCGAGGAGAAAGTAGTTCTTAAAACTGACAAGCAGTGCGAGCATCCCCTTGAAGTTGTCTCTTACAACGTGAGTAGCCTTGAGAAGGCAATAGGTGCAGTTGTCGTTGTTCTACGGTTCCGGGACAACCTATTGCACTCGACCAAAAAGATTGTTCCTCCCGAGAAATTAGACGATCGGGAGAACGCTAAAGAAGAGGCGATGAGACTACTGGTCCTGGCGGCGCAGCAAAAATCCTTTGTTGACCTTCTGAAAGTCCTGAAGAGAGGGCAGGCTCCTGTAGCACCGGGTCTCAACAAGTTAGCTCCCTACGACCCCTTCGTTGACAATATGGGAGTCATCAGAGTCGGAGGAAGACTTAGAGACTCTTTTCTAACCTATGCTGTAAAGCATCCCATGTTGCTTAGTAAAGATCATCCCCTATCAACATTAGTGGTAAGGTTCTACCACGAAAAAACTCAGCACCAGGGTAGACATCTGACCCTAGGAGCCATAAGAATGGCTGGCTACTTCGTCCAACAAGGATCTAGGCTCGTGAGAAGAGTCATTGAAAACTGTGTGAAATGTAAAAAACTTCGTGCCCAACCAGCAGAGCAAATGATGGCACCATTACCTTCTTCCCGTGTAGAAGATATTGCTCCTCTCCACCATACCGGGATAGATGTCTTTGGGCCATTCATAATCACTGACGGAAAATCAACAAGGCAAACGAAAGGGACAAAGAAGATATGGGGACTAATACTAACCTGTATGGCATCGCGCGCCATTCATATAGAGGCCCTGCAAGGGCTTGATACGTCGAGCCTCACAAACGCCCTTCGTCGATTCATTGCCATTAGAGGTGCATGTCAGCATGTATATTCTGACCGTGGTACCAATTTCATCGGTATCAACAACCAGAGTGAATCCACTTCAATGCTCGATGACGTGAAATCTGCTCTGGATGTGAAGGGAGTTAAGTGGCACTTCAATCCTCCCCATGCTAGCCACTTTGGCGGAGCATGGGAAAGAAAAATTGGTGCCCTCAAACGGGTCTTCGAAGGCAGTATCTTGCATATGAAAAATAGAGTTCTTAACAGAGACGAATTCACTACTCTTCTTTTTGAAGCTATGGCCATAGTGAATAACACTCCAATGTACGAAGTTTCTAGTGACCCAAGAGACCCAACTCCAATCTCCCCAGCCATGCTCTTAAGCTTGAAGGACACACCTAACCCTTCAACCTTCGACACTTATTCTGCCGAAGATTGTGCCTCATACGGAGCTAAGAGATGGCGTAGAGTCCAGTTCCTCGCCGGAGTTTTCTGGCAAAAATGGAGGACTTACTACCTGTCTGGACTCCAGGAGAGATCTAAGTGGATCCGTAAGAACCGCAACATAACAGTGGGGGATGTTATACTGCTTGTCAACAAGGGAGAAAAGCGCAACTGTTGGCCTCTTGCTATCGTGAAAAAAGTTAAAACTAGTGCTGACGGATTTGTTAGATCAGTTAGCATTGAAACTTCATCCGGCGGAGAGTCAAAAAGGTTGCTGGACCGCCCTATCTCTGAGGTGATTCTCCTAGTTCCTTCTGAACGATGTGAGCATTAAAAGTGTACTTTAGATACTTCAACAGACAGAGAGGGAGCTCCTATAGAGTAGCTTTGGTAGGCGCATTTACATATATCTGTGTATTAATTTCGATTTTTCCTACTTAGCTTACCATTTTCAATTACATTTTCTTATAGGAAAATTTTGATGTGCGTGTGACTCTTCTTTCGTAGAATCAGTATTGTAATATAATTATTATATTTTAGGAATTGCTGTTTGCTGTGTTTTCTATTGTTAATTTGTGTTTTCGTGAACCATTCTTTTGTTGCGATCAGCACCTCCTTGGTCCACTGGTTTCGACTTTCGTCGCTGGGGGGAGTGTGCTGGTCAGCAATCCATTCTATATTTTATTTTCAATCAATTAAAGATTAAATTTCGCAATAGAACCATTAGCCATTAATTCGCATTATATTCTTTAGAAATCCGAACGGCAACACTAGCTAGCATTTCTCAAACTCTATCCATTCATTCATTGTCAATAGTAGCTAGTGTAAAGTCACGTAGTGTCACATTTCAGTGTATAATTTATATTGTGTAGTTTAATTATGTAGGTGTTATTCGAGTTGTCTTTGTTCTATTAAGTGTTCTCTATAGGTGTAGTCATTTCCCTGTAGGTGTAGTCATTTCCCTGTAGGTGTAGTCATTTCCCTGTAGGTGTAGTCATTTCCCTGTAGGTGTAGTCATTTCCCTGTAGGTGTAGTCATTTCCCTGTAGGTGTAGTCATTTCCCTGTAGGTGTAGTCATTTCCCTGTAGGTGTAGTCATTTCCCTGTAGGTGTAGTCATTTCCCTGTAGGTGTAGTCATTTCCCTGTAGGTGTAGTCATTTCCCTGTAGGTGTAGTCCGTCATTTCCCTGTAGGTGTAGTCCGTCATTTCCCTGTAGGTGTAGTCCGTCATTTCCCTGTAGGTGTAGTCCGTCATTTCCCTGTAGGTGTAGTCCGTCATTTCCCTGTAGGTGTAGTCCGTCATTTCCCTGTAGGTGTAGTCCGTCATTTCCCTGTAGGTGTAGTCCGTCATTTCCCTGTAGGTGTAGTCCGTCATTTCCCTGTAACTTCTTGTCTTCTATATTGTTTATGTACTTTCCAGATATATTCACATTTGTTATGTCAATGCCAAGATTATAAACTATAAATTACAAAATAAAAAACAGTGTTTAGCCTTCGCATTGTTTCACAACCTAACGTACCAGGACACTTCACTATAGAGAGTTTACTCACTATAGAGAGTTTACTCACTATAGAGAGTTTACTTCCCTATAGAGAGTTTACTCACTATAGAGAGTTTACTTCACTATAGAGAGTTTACTCACTATAGAGAGTTTACTCACTTTAGAGAGTTTACTCACTATAGAGAGTTGACTCACTATAGAGAGTTTACTTCACTATAGATAGTTTACTCACTATAGAGAGTTTACTTCACTATAGAGAGTTTACTCACTATTGAGAGTTTACTCACTATAGAGAGTTTACTCACTATAGAGAGTTTACTTCACTATAGAGAGTTTACTCACTATAGAGAGTTTATTTCACTATAGAGAGTTTACTCACTATAGAGAGTTTACTTCACTATAGAGAGTTTACTCACTATAGTGAGTTTACTCACTATAGAGAGTTTACTCACTATAGAGAGTTTACTCACTATTGAGAGTTTACTCACTATAGTGAGTTTACTCACTATAGAGAGTTTACTCACTATAGAGAGTTTACTTCACTATAGAGAGTTTACTCACTTTAGAGAGTTCACTTCACTATAGAGAGTTTACTCACTATAGAGAGTTTACTCACTATAGAGAGTTTACTTCACTATAGAGAGTTTACTCACTATAGAGAGTTTACTTCACAATAGAGAGTTTACTCACTATAGAGAGTTTACTCACTATAGAGAGTTTACTTCACTATATAGAGTTTACTCACTATAGATAGTTTACTTCACTATAGAGAGTTTACTCACTATAGAGAGTTTACTTCACTATAGAGAGTTTACTCACTATAGAGAGTTTACTCCACTATAGAGAGTTTACTCACTATAGAGAGTTTACTTCACTATAGAGAGTTTACTCACTATAGAGAGTTTACTTCACTATAGAGAGTTTACTCACTATAGTGAGTTTACTCACTATAGAGAGTTTACTCACTATAGAGAGTTTACTTCACTATAGAGAGTTTACTCACTATAGAGAGTTTACTTCACTATAGAGAGTTTACTCACTATAGAGAGTTTACTTCACTATAGAGAGTTTACTCACTAATGAGAGTTTACTCACTATAGAGAGTTTACTCACTATAGAGAGTTTACTCACTATAGAGAGTTTACTCACTATAGAGAGTTTACTTCACTATAGAGAGTTTACTCACTATAGAGAGTTTACTCACTTTAGAGAGTTTACTCACTATAGAGAGTTTACACACTATAGAGAGTATACTTCACTATAGAGAGTTTACTCACTATAGAGAGTTTACTTCACTATAGAGAGTTTACTCACTATTGAGAGTTTACTCACTATAGAGTGTTTACTCACTATAGAGAGTTTACTCACTATAGAGAGTTTACTTCACTATAGAGAGTTTACTCACTAAAGAGAGTTTACTCACTTTAGAGAGTTTACTCACTATAGAGAGTTTACTCACTATAGAGAGTTTACTTCACTATAGATAGTTTACTCACTATAGAGAGTTTACTTCACTATAGAGAGTTTACTCACTATTGAGAGTTTACTCACTATAGAGAGTTTACTCACTATAGAGAGTTTACTTCACTATAGAGAGTTTACTCACTTTAGAGAGTTTACTCACTATAGAGAGTTTACAGTTTACTCACTATAGAGAGTTTACTTCACTATAGAGAGTTTACTCACTATAGAGAGTTTACTCACTTTAGAGAGTTTACTCACTATAGAGAGTTTACAGTTTACTCACTATAGAGAGTTTACTTCACTATAGAGAGTTTACTCACCATAGAGAGTTTTCTTCACTATAGAGAGTTTACTCACTATTGAGAGTTTACTCACTATAGAGAGTTTACTCACTATAGAGAGTTTACTCACTATAGAGAGTTTACTTCACTATAGAGAGTTTACTTCACTATAGAGAGTTTACTCACTATAGAGAGTTTACTCACTATAGAGAGTTTACTTCCCTATAGAGAGTTTAGTCACTATAGAGAGTTTACTTCACTATAGAGAGTTTACTCACTATAGAGAGTTTACTCACTATAGAGAGTTTACTCACTTTAGAGAGTTTACTCACTATAGAGAGTTTACTCACTAGTATATAACTATATATATACTATATATTTGATAGTATATAACTATATATCGTATCACAGCATATCCGACTTTATGATTTTTAAATACAGTAGTCGCATGTGATCACAGTGACCTATTTATCGTTAACTTTAATGTGCCGGCATCGGCATAATTATTTTACGCTTCCTTGTTAGGTAATACTAATATAGTAATATAATACAGTCTCCTACTTCTAATTAATGATTATCACCAATCATTTGATTAGCACCACAATATAATGCAGTCTCCTACTTCTAATTAATGATTATCACCAATCATTTGATTAGCACTACTATATAATGCAGTCTCTTACTTCTAATTAATGATTATCACCACAATTTAATGCAGTCTCCTACTTCTAATTAATGATTATCACCAATCATTTGATTAGCATCACAATATAATGCAGTCTCCTACTTCTAATTAATGATTATCACCAATCATTTGATTAGCATCACAATATAATACAGTCTCCTACTTCTAATTAATGATTATCACCAATCATTTGATTAGCATCACAATATAATACAGTCTCCTACTTCTAATTAATGATTATCACCAATCATTTGATTAGCATCACAATATGATGCAGTCTCCTACTTCTAATTAATGATTATCACCAATCATTTGATTAGCATCACAATATAATGCAGTCTCCTACTTCTAATTAATGATTATCACCAATCATTTGATTAGCATCACAATATAATACAGTCTCCTACTTCTAATTAATGATTATCACCAATCATTTGATTAGCATCACAATATAATACAGTCTCCTACTTCTAATTAATGATTATCACCAATCATTTGATTAGCATCACAATATAATGCAGTCTCCTACTTCTAATTAATGATTATCACCAATCATTTGATTAGCATCACAATATAATACAGTCTCCTACTTCTAATTAATGATTATCACCAATCATTTGATTAGCATCACAATATAATACAGTCTCCTACTTCTAATTAATGATTATCACCAATCATTTGATTAGCATCACAATATGATGCAGTCTCCTACTTCTAATTAATGATTATCACCAATCATTTGATTAGCATCACAATATAATGCAGTCTCCTACTTCTAATTAATGCCTTGGAATTAAAATACCCATTAAATTCAATTGAAATTTGACCTCAATAAACATGCTTCAGTTCAATGAATAGAAAGACACGTGCCATGTACGGTAAATATTTATTACAGTGGAAAAAGTCATGTCCATAAATCGACAGCAATCATATAACTTCATAATTTTGATTGGTTACACAAACACGAATATACAAAACTTGACTTGATTTTAATATTTATTATTGATGTTTTTATAAGTCTAAAGTTCTAATTACCAATATACTACACTGCATGTCTTGAAGCTTTTATAATAGATATATTGACTAATGCCTTTAAAATGTTTAACTTTATCGCTTTTGCACATCCGCATTTATCTAACAATAGATTCAAATACTATTCGTAATGGGCCGTACACACGTAAGGTTTTTGAAGTCTTTCCACCAGACTTTTAGTTAAGCTCCTCCAACTTTTTCAACGAAAAAGTAAGAAAAATTGATATGATTTATTTATTTCAGTTGGTATCCATGATACCAGCAGGTATCATGGATACCAACTGAAATAAATAATGATTTTAATAATTTTTTTTACATTCTCGTGAAAAAAGTAGGAGGAGCTTAGCAAAAAGTCTGTTGGAAACCCTACGCGTGTACGGTCCTTAAAATATCGGGAGTAATACTGTGTATTATTTTAGTACTATTAGCTATCAGATCTTCCATTTTACAAGGCTTATTATCTTCTATTTAAATTTCTCATTAGAAGAAATGCAATCTGATATCTAGGTACCCAATTCACATCACCAAAACGACAAGTCAATCGACTGGGGAAGTGATTTGGGAAGTTAATGATTTTCTTGTTGTGTGAGCTGGTACAACAGCCACACCCTGTATGTACAGTAAACCTCCTCTATAGTGAACTTCAACTAGTTCACTATAGAGGAGTTGCACTGTGATTAGTATAATCAAAGATATTGTACATAGACTGTACTACAGTAGGATACAGCACTCTCGAAAATTGTATCGAACAATTTTCTGCCAAAATTCTGAAACAAATCTGACTCTTTCTGAAGCCTACAGCTACTAGGCAAGGTTTATATACACTATAAGGTTAACCAGACGAGCAAAGTGTACGACAATGCTCCGCAAATTAGACATTTTAGCAACCTCAAAATCCTCGTCCGGGCACCCACGTTTCTGTAGATTCTACGAATGTTAACCTTTTGTTCTATTTTAAACCTAATAAAATAGCCTAAATAGGTATTTAGCTACCTAATAGTTAATAAACATTAAAAGGTACACCAACTAGATAAACTAACGACCTAGGAGGTAGTAGTATACTAACTAGGTTACGGTAGGTTAATTGGTTTTAACATTAGTATCAAATTAATTTGACTAATAATAATTAATTATGGTAAATTTTAAATAGCTGATACCATAGAGGGTTTTTGAATATGAAGTTAGTAACCATTTCTCACAATTTATCTTAAAATAGTTATAAGTTACTTAAGTTAGTTAGTAACCTTTCCAAATATACTTGGTTACGTCACTATTACTTCCAATTCGGTAATTATCATGGAAAATAAAATAAAATAAGTGAGGAAAGTGTATGATATAGCAAGGTACTTATTTTTTCTAATAATTTAGTCTTAACTTTTAGTCAAAAAACGGATAAAATATTAATATACAGGTAATATCTGTTGGAATTTTAGTTTAAATGCATTACACACTATTATATATGTTTAATGCTAACTTCCTGTTAGACTAGCTGAGCTATATTAATTACCTATTGTTTAAATAACAATGTATTACTTTCATGAGAAACGGACTTAAGGGTTAAAGTCCGATCACAGTTCCGGTGCGTCTTAAATAGCATCGTATGCCCATTCTTAAGACAGTCTGTCTTTTACATTACTCAGTGAGAGATGTGCTTCACTCATCTCTCTAATATACTTCTAACTGTAAAACATATTACTCTTTAAATAAACTCTATGTCTTAACGTTGTTAACCCACTATAATTTAACCTAATTCTAACAGGTTATGGGCCCAGAACGACAAGAGTTTATAAATCAAATTATGTTTAAAAACACTTTAGAAATATATTTTGAGTAATCAAGTGACAATAAGTACAGTGAAAAGTGTTAAACGCACGAACGTTTGTGTAAGCATATCTTGCTAATGCGCTATTGAGGTCAATAATATTGACTGATATCTCGTTATGTTGAAGTGGATAATCTCTTCATGTCATTTTTTTACCGAATTCATCGAATTCTTACTTTAAATTCTTGCAGAACTTTAATGTGGCACCTCAGTAGGTGAAGCCACTTAATTATCTGAAAACTGCTAGGTACTTTTCGTGTCATCCTGTATCTATCTATTGTATATTTAGTACCATGATCTTGTGTCTTTAATTCTGTTGTTGGAAAGTAGTTCCAAAATATTCATGTCCTACTGTAAATGTCTGTGATTTTGATGGTTGGTTAGATTTGGTAATTGGGTTGAAAAGGTTCAAAAGTTGCATTTAGCTCAAATATTAGTTCTTAGTCATGTACGGAACATACAGTTCGTTTTCCTTGTAAATTGTTTGAAATCTATTCGCAGGTAAATTCATTTAGATTCTGTTAGTGCACTGTCATTTTATTAGATAATATTTAGTCAATTTGCAAAATACAGCTTGTGAATATTTAATTTTCCACTTATGTTTCAGGCTGTTATTTTCACAATAATCCCAAACTGAGAAATTCCTAAGACTCTAGTAAATGGATTGTTTTGTAAATTACCTGTGATTGTGTAACTACCATACTTCCAGTGATAGAGTAACTAATACTATTGCTAACTGTGATTGTGTGACTATACCTACCGGTGGTAGTGTAACTTCCGTACCTGAGATATCGTGCCTACTTACCTGAGATATCGTGCCTACTTACCTGAGATATCGTGCCTACTTACCTGATATATCGTGCCTACTTACCTGAGATATCGTGCCTACTTACCTGAGATATCGTGCCTACTTACCTGAGATATCGTGCCTACTTACCTGAGATATCGTGCCTACTTACCTGATTTATACGTATTATGCTTTCTTGATTTATACGTATTATGCTTTCTTGATTTATACGTACTCTATTCTTAATAAAGATTTATTTGAGTTATTATATAACCCTTTCTATCAATGTTGGGTATCTTTAATTATTCGTAAATATTTTGTGTGTTTGTGTTGGTTGAATGCGGTGTGTTTGTTTAACTGTGTAATAAAACTTATAAGAATATCTTTTTTTATTTTTGTCCTCCCCGTTCACTGTGTATTTCTGCTGAGTTCTTTGCAAAACTAAATGTAAATGTTTAACGAACTAATCCTTAGTGGCAATAGTAGATTTCAGTCTAATAAACTAGAGCCGTTATCTTTGATGGCTATGTTCTGCCACTACATAGGTGTCAATGGACGTTGAAATTTTTTGGTGCCCAGACCAGGGACTCTAGCATTATACAGTGATATTGACGGGGAGTTTGATTTTTGGAGAGAAAGTGTACAATAATTATATTTTTCCAATATTTATGACAGATTTTCAAATAATAAGTATATAATAGTGAATATGACTGAGGCACAGCTGGAATCACCAACTGTTCTTAGCCCAGTGTGCGGTACTGATGAAGTCAATTCTAATGACTCTTTAATGGCTGGTCTACGTAAACTAAAGGAGGAAAGGATGGTGTTAGAAGAACAAGTCTCTTCGATGGAAGAAAAACAGAGCCTGGCTACTGGTCGTTTGATGATTGTTCTTGGTATTATCGCCCAGCTTAAGATATCTGGAGTTAGAAAAGATTTTTTACGCGGTCAAATTATTGCTGGATGAGACTTCGATACTATTCTGACAAGCTTGGAGAGGATTGGCGATTTGCTTCTACCTTCACCAAATAAGCAGGTTTCTTCTTTGGAGGCCACGGGATTTGCTGCTAAGCTCTTATCTCAGAGCTTAGAGGAACCTATAATTGGAGGCAATTCGTTGGCATTTCGTCAGTCATATGCATCATGGCGACGTCTGGTCCAGGATTTGAGTGAAAGTAAATATTGGTTTAGCGAGGCCCCCCTTGGTTTTTGTGAGAATGAACAGCAATTCAAGTATGAGCACAATGTAATGGGGAATTCTCAGTTTGGAGGGGGAATGCGAGCTGAATTTCCTAATCAGAGACATTCATCTCCGACGACAAAAACAACCTCAAGTCGCCGCGATTCTAAGATGAAGCGAAAGGTTAGGCAGGAACCAATATCCTCTAGCAACAGCGATTTTTCTCAAACAGACTCTGATGAAACCTCTGATTCTTCAGTCGAGTCTTTAAGCACCAGTGGTAGTCTTACTAGAAGAAACAAACGAACTAGTAGAAAAAAATCCTACGATGACTCTGTTGTGGAAATATTAAGGAACATGAGATTTGCTAAGGAAGTAGTAGCTCCTCCAGTTTACGATGCGAGTAGCTCGACATCATTTAGGGAATTTCTTAAGTCGTATGAGAAGTATTTTTCACATAAGTTTCATGGTAATGAAAAGGAAAAAGCTCGACAACTTGGTAAATTCTTACGAGGAACTGCAAAAGAAGCGTATGATGCTATCGGGGGAAACAACCTCAAGTATCGTGAATTGAAGCCGTCATTGTTAAATTGGTATGATGGGGAAAAAGGTAGCTCAAGCCGCAGGAGGAAACGTGAATTCGAAACATGCAGGATGGCACCTGGAGAATCTGTAACTATCTATTGCCTTAGGTTGGAGAGACTGGCGAAGAAGGCATTCCCGGATTCAAGAAAAGGAAAGGAACGCAATCTCAATACCAAAGTTAGAGACACCTTCCCGTCCTCCCTCGTCGACAAGATTGACAATGCACAGGGTTTGGTTAATGCCTTTGGTGGAGCTAGAGTAAATTGGCGAATTATCAAGAAATTAGCCGAGAACTTCGATCACTTAAGAAGAGAAAGGAAAAGTGTCTGTGACGGGGAATCACTAGAGAACAATGGCACTCATGTTTTTGTGAGTGGACATAAGAGAGATACAGGAACTAATGGAGGAAATCGGCAGTTAAATGGAGGCAACTTCAGGATTCCACCCATAAATACTGCTACAAGTAAGCCACCCCAGTCTCCTGCTAGAGGTTACTCTAATAATGGGACTGGCCATAAAAGAAGCAACTTTAGGGAGGCTCCAGTTAGGGAGATGACTAATTCACCATCAAGTTCTAATTGTTGGACTCCGGGCGATCAAAATAACAGTTGTGCTTGGTGCAATAAACCAGGTCACAAAGAAATGAGCTGTTGGATGAAAAATGGAGCTTGTTTGCTCTGTGGGAGCATGACTCATTTCCTTAAAGATTGCCGTGGGAATCAGTTTCGACGTTCTCAGAGAGACCCAGAGTATCAACGTAACAGTTTTTCACCCCAAAGAGATAACGGAATTGGTTCAAATACTATTAACAAGGCGTTAAACTGAAATGCTCTGAGGCAGACGGGTCGTCTTCAGAGCTTATTATGGAACACCCGATGGATACAGACAGAGAAATGGCTAGAGTACAGTTGGGTGGAGAAGGCACGCTCGAAGGTGGGAAAAATCTTGGTGAGAACGATGAACCTAATAAATTTAATATTTCAGTATTGGAGAATCGTATTTTGGTGCCAATTAAATTGAATAACAATGTAACATGTACAGCACTAATAGATAGTGGGGCGGTGAAAAGTATAATTCCAGCAGAACTATTAAGCGATTCTTGTTTCGAAATTCAGCCAGATAAATCATCGTTCACAGGTTTTGGCGGTGGAGGTTCTTTAAGGTCAATGGGAAAGGTTCTAACTGATTTTGAAATTCATGGAGAGGGAATGGGTACTCATGAATTTTCAATTTTGCCATCAATATATGTTTTTGGTTTCGTTATATTGGGGGAAGATTTCCTTACTCGGGCAGGAATATTGCTAGATGCAGGGAGAAACAGATTAAGGAAAGTTAATGGGGATGGTTCGATCTGGGATTTTTATACAAAAACGAAGAATCAGAATTGTTGCGTGTTGGTTTCCGAGGTTCCTTGTTATTTAAGTTCTAATGTAATGATAAGTTCTGGCCATACTCAGAAAGCAGAAATTTATTGGGATTTGAAGGGGGAAGTCTGTAGTACCTGTATTCAGTCAGAGGAACCAGTTCTCGTTTATGAAGATATTACCGATAGAGAATATTTGGAGTCTTATTCTGGGGTTGTAGAGGGCTGTAAAGGAAAAGCTAGTATCTTGCTTACAAATAGGGGGAACCAATCAATTCACCTGAAAAAATATATTCAAGTTGGGTGTATCTCCAGTGCGGTTGAAGAGGGATGGTTTAAAGTTAGTGGGGAAGTGGGTGTAGTTATCCTCGACAACCCAGGAACCAATAATAAGAAAAATGAAATAGACTGGAGCATGGTTAAGCTACCATCGTATCTCCCTCCCGATAAACAAGAACATGTAAAATATTTTCTCTCAAATAATTTGAAACTATTTGAAAATCAGAGCCAGGTAGGTAAATTCAATATTGAACCACATAGAATAGAATTAACCGATAGGACACCAATATATCAAAGAGCTCGTAGGTTTCCAGAAGTGATTAATTCCGAAATTGAACGGCAGTGTAAGGAGCTGGAATTGTTGGACGTGATAGAGCCTAGCACATCAGCTTGGTCATCGCCGGTGGTACCCATTAAGAAAAAAAGATGGTACCATACGACTTTGTGTGGATTATCGTAGGTTGAACACCGTGACAAAAGCAGACAAATTCCCCATACCTAATTTGAATGATGCTGTATTCGGTTTAGGAAAGGTGAAGTATTTTTCCGCCCTCGATCTGGTTAAGGGATACTACCAGTTCCCTTTAGAAGAGAAGTCGAGGAAGTTTACGGCATTCTCGACTCCCCGCCATCATTGGCAGTTTAAAAGACTGTCATTCGGTTTAAAAAATGCACCTCCTGCCTTTCAAAGAGGCATGCAACAGATCCTGAGTGGTTTTCCTCGGCGGAAGGTGATCGTCTACATCGACGATGTCCTCATAATGAGCAAGAGTTTTGAGGAACACCTGGACCTGGTACAGAAAGTACTCACGACACTATCAAAAAGCGGAGTCACTCTAAACCTATCAAAGTGTCGATGGTTTGAACGAGAGGTGGAATTCTTGGGACATGTCGTTAGTGATAAAGGGTTGGATAAACCACAGAGCTATGTTGACAATGTAATGAATTTCCCGAAACCGAAGACCAAAACAGAACTGAAGAGGTTTCTCGGATTGGTAAATTTTCAGAGAAAATTCTTGAAAAATTGTTCACAGATAATGAAACCTCTTAGTGAGGTAACGGGAGGAAAGAAATCCAAACGTGCTTTGATCGAATGGAACACTGTCATGGAGTTCGCGTTCGAGGAGCTTAAGCGGGCCATGGCAGAGTCTGTAACCTTGGCTTTCCCAGATTATTCAGACGGTGCTGAGCCTCTTTGTCTCTTCACAGATGCCTCTCAAGTGGGGGTCGGAGCATGTCTGTCACAAGAGCAGCAGGGATCATTGAGGCCAATTGCGTATGCATCAATGTCTTTTAATAAGGCGCAATCAAACTATAGCACTCTCGATAGGGAGTTGGCCGCGATACGTTGGGCAGTGAAAACTTTCCGTGGATTTTTGCTCGGAGTTGAGTTCATGATTTATACGGATCATAAACCTTTGATATATTTGCGAAACATGCAGATTGTGAACGCCAGACTTGCAAGAACAATGCAGGAATTGAGCGAGTTCTCTTTTGTAATTAAATATACTCTGGGAAGAGATAATATTGCCGCAGATGCTATGTCTAGGTTGCCGGAATTAGTGAGATACGAACCCGATTCTAAAAATGATACTTTGCCATCGGGATTGATTTCATTGGAGCCGGTCCCAGGTGGTGGTGAATCTCTCATCACCAGTTTATTGAGTGCTTCTACGGGAATTCCAGAGTTTATTGAAGGCAGCTATGACTCTTTAAGTTTGAGGCAACTTCTTGTTGATGAGCTCATAAATAATCCAGCAGATTACAATTTGACATCGAACAAAACATTAACAATAGATCTGAAGTTGATGAGACATGAGGGTCAACTAATGATTCTTGAGGCACTACCAGCGTTCTCTCTCAAATTCAACTGTGTGGTACTGGTACACTATGGTGGGGATGTTCCAGTACTTTATTCTCATAAAAGGTATACTGACCTTTCGGTTCTCTCTCGGGTTCATTTAAGATGCATAGCTGGTATTCATTTTAATCCAGTTATGGAGACCCCCCACTACAGTCTACCTCGCTGTTTGGTAGAGTCACCTCCGGCCCGGAAGGAATCGGTACAGGATGTTTCAAAAGTTCTTAAAGAAGATTTGGATGACTATGAAGACGAAGTAGAAGTACTTGGTATCGAAATCAAAACACCAGCGCTTCCAGATTACAGTGATGAATCATGGTGTAACCTTCATTCACAGTCACAAAAGATGAGCGTCATAACTACAATAGAGAAGCAAAGATACTGTGTTCTATTCGACACAGGAGCTCAGGCTAGTTGCGTATCGGAGAGGGTTATTCGAGATGGAAATATCCCAATGACAACTAGTCTGGCCCGAACTCTGAAAGGAATTGGAGACACTGTTAGTGTCCCTCTAGGTGAGTCTGAGATTAACTGGTCTTTACGCGATACACGTGTCTTCACACATAAGTTCCTAGTTGTAGATGGGGATCAAATGTCACATTGTTTGATAATTGGGATGGACATAATGGAAAAATTGAATTTGGTATTGAATTTTGCCACTGGTGAGTGCTTCTATGACGGAGGATATTTTATTACAACAAACGAGGTAAATAATGAAAATGATTTTGTAGTCAATCTCAATGCTACTACATATTTAGACATGGAAGAGGAGGACATGGAGAACGACACGGGGATTATAAACCGCTCAGATATTATAGCAATGCAGTCATCAAATCATCAACTTGTACAGCTCCGTAGGTACTTGGGTATGGGAAGTTTTCGATGGCCAACTACGCTAAAGAAATTTCATCGTTATAGAGGAGGACTATCCTTTTCTGATGGAGTGGTAATGTATACGAAACAAGGATCTCCAACAGTGCCAGTTGTTTCATTGCATAGTTTAATAGAAGTAGGGTTAGTGCTACATCAACGACTGGCTCATCCAGGAAGGAAAAAGTTATTGGAAGAGGTTCTGCAGGTTGCTTGGTACCCGACTATCAATGATGTAGTCTCTGATATTACTAGATCATGTAAGCAGTGTCAACTTATGAAAATTTCTCAAACTGAACAGCCACCTATTCGGAAGGTATCGACAAGTACTCCTTGTGAATTGGTGGCTATGGACCTTCTACAGTTGCCGAAGGCTCGTGGTGGTATGATGTATCTGTTGGTGGCGGTCGATCATAATAGTAAATGGGTTAGTGTGGCTCCTTTGGCGTCAAAGACTTCGACAGCGGTGATTGCCGCTTTGAGAAGTAGAATTCTACCTTCGCTTCCTAGACTACCATTGCGTGTTTTAACGGATAATGGGAAAGAGTTCTCAGCTGGTGAAGTGAGGGCATTGTTTGTTGAATTTGGGGTCAAACAGTGTTTCTCCACGCCCTATAAACCAGCAAGTAACGGACTTGTCGAGCGAATTAATCGGACCATACTAGAGCTTCTACGTGGATTATCAGTCAAAGGTGGAGCGTGGATTGATGAAATATACAAGGTGGTTACCCTGTATAATAACAGCTATCACTCTAGTATAGCCATGTCTCCATCTGCATACCTGCTCACTGAGGCTCATCCTGTTAACCCCAGACCGATAATACCAAAGACTGACACTGATTGCTGGATTGAGGGTAATCGTTCATTCGCTCCATTCAAACCAAAACAACTTGTCTTAAAGAAAATTGTTTTCAAGGGGAGACAGGTGACTGATAAGTTTATGGATAGATTTGCTGGGCCTTATCAGATTGTGCTGAGACATCAAAACAAGGTCTCATACATTATTAAAGATATGGATACGGGAGTGAGCCAGAGGGCTCACCATACTCAACTCAGGAGGTTCTATCCTGTTCCAAGATACATTGAGAATCATCCTTCATATGTTCGTGTTATGGGTGATACTGAAAATGTGGAACAAAACAGTGATTACAACAATCAAGATTATGATGATTGGTTCACTGATGCTCAGAAGCGGGAGAAACCGGAGTTCGAGTTTTCTGGTGGAATTCTTATGGACAGTTGGGGCACCACATCGGACACAGATTCGTTAAGCTCCTCTTCCGATGAGGCAGACTTATTACATCCTCGTGTGAATAAGGCAACACCAGCACGTCGACGTCAAACCTCAATACATGACAATGTCGTCGGTAACCCGAATCTGTGGGGGGCATCTCTAGCAGAAATCCTTAAAGGTGAAAATATTATATTTCCTGTAGTTAATAAAGTAAATAAAGCTAGTGATCTTTTAGATAATTCTGGTATGGACATTAATTCTTGGTCACTTTTGGAAAATCATAGTCAATTTTGGAATGTAGATTCCTCCTTGGTAGATACTGATGATTGGGATAGACACTCTAATTTGTCGATTCATATGAGAAGTGGTGAGGTTGTTGAAGACTTGATTTCTTGCAGTTCGGGTAACTCTCAGAGCAAGAATGTTCGAAGTAATATAGACGACAGATTTTGCATGAGTGATCCATTACTTCTTGATGAAAGCGTAGACAAGAAAACGGGAATGATCAAAATTCACCAAAGATTACAACAGGTGACGTGGGTTAGTTCTGACTTAGAGGCTTTAGATTTGGCTTCATTCATACACAGAGACAAGACTGTGAGTCATGCTATGAAAGATCTTGTTAATAGGAAAGTAGCTCTTTCTGAAGGCAATGAAGATTTATACAAGGTTAATAATAATCGATTAAAGACAATCAATCGAGGATTGCAACAATTTTTTCCACACCAGTCAATGCATAAAGATAATTCGGAACCTGATGAAGCTAACCGTGTTTATATTTCAGATAACTACATTAGCAGAAATTCTGAGAGTGACGGGGATATGGGAGCCAAGCTTTCAGCTGCTCCAGCCCACCAGATGTTAACACGATCCAAAGGCGCAGCTTCTTCCCATCCAAATGTTCAGCAGGTTACTTTGGAGTATAAGAAGAGAAGTGGCAGTATATCGGTGCCAAGTGGGGAAGTATGAAGTGGATAATCTCTTCATGTCATTTTTTTACCGAATTCATCGAATTCTTACTTTAAATTCTTGCAGAACTTTAATGTGGCACCTCAGTAGGTGAAGCCACTTAATTATCTGAAAACTGCTAGGTACTTTTCGTGTCATCCTGTATCTATCTATTGTATATTTAGTACCATGATCTTGTGTCTTTAATTCTGTTGTTGGAAAGTAGTTCCAAAATATTCATGTCCTACTGTAAATGTCTGTGATTTTGATGGTTGGTTAGATTTGGTAATTGGGTTGAAAAGGTTCAAAAGTTGCATTTAGCTCAAATATTAGTTCTTAGTCATGTACGGAACATACAGTTCGTTTTCCTTGTAAATTGTTTGAAATCTATTCGCAGGTAAATTCATTTAGATTCTGATAGTGCACTGTCATTTTATTAGATAATATTTAGTCAATTTGCAAAATACAGCTTGTGAATATTTAATTTTCCACTTATGTTTCAGACTGTTATTTTCACAATAATCCCAAACGGAGAAATTCCTAAGACTCTAGTAAATGGATTGTTTCGTAAATTACCTGTGATTGTGTAACTACCATACTTCCAGTGATAGAGTAACTAATACTATTGCTAACTGTGATTGTGTGACTATACCTACCGGTGGTAGTGTAACTTCCGTACCTGAGATATCGTGCCTACTTACCTGAGATATCGTGCCTACTTACCTGAGATATCGTGCCTACTTACCTGATATATCGTGCCTACTTACCTGAGATATCGTGCCTACTTACCTGAGATATCGTGCCTACTTACCTGAGATATCGTGCCTACTTACCTGAGATATCGTGCCTACTTACCTGATTTATACGTATTATGCTTTCTTGATTTATACGTATTATGCTTTCTTGATTTATACGTACTCTATTCTTAATAAAGATTTATTTGAGTTATTATATAACCCTTTCTATCAATGTTGGGTATCTTTAATTATTCGTAAATATTTTGTGTGTTTGTGTTGGTTGAATGCGGTGTGTTTGTTTAACTGTGTAATAAAACTTATAAGAATATCTTTTTTTATTTTTGTCCTCCCCGTTCACTGTGTATTTCTGCTGAGTTCTTTGCAAAACTAAATGTAAATGTTTAACGAACTAATCCTTAGTGGCAATAGTAGATTTCAGTCTAATAAACTAGAGCCGTTATCTTTGATGGCTATGTTCTGCCACTACAATGTACTTGTTTGTCCCGTATAATTATTCATTATTCTTTGCGGAAGAGGTGTCAAGAGAGGTCACAAATTACCTTTAAATCTGTGACCTTATCCTTTGGTAAACAGTCTTTCAATAAAAGGTTCTTGCGAACTAAGACTTGTGTTGCTGTTCCAATTTGAATATCAATAATTATATTCTGTGAAGTTATTCTTATGAATTAGAATAATTATTCCGGATTAAATATCAATTCAGTTAAACAGTAAATCAATTTAACTGCTTTGTTTATTTATGCTTGTTAAGTATTGAATGATAATAAATACTTGAAAACATGTCTTCAAATAAGTTACCACGGATTGTTCCCCTAGACGGAAATAATTACCCTACATGGAGAGTACAAATGAAAATGTACCACTTAAGAGAGAAACTGATGGATATAGCTGATGGATCTAAACAAGTTCCACCAGAGTCCTCTTAACTGAGGTTAAGGATGCCTATGAAACTAAGAAGAATAAAGCTCTGGCAGATATAGTACTATCTATTTCACCGGATCAATTGTACATAGTTGGACAACCCACGGATCCACGCGTTGTCTGGACCACCCTTCAAGACGCATTTCAGAAAAACACGTGAGCGAACAAATTTCGTCTGAAGAAGAAACTCTACAACTTAAAATTGAAATCTCCCGAACTACTCAACTCCCATTTGAAAGAACTAACTGAAGCTTTTCAAGAGCTGGCCTTATTGAATCAACCGGTCAGTGAAGAGGATAAAGTTATTTGTCTACTATCATCCTTACTAGAGCAGTTTGAAGTTTTAGTTACTGCGCTTGAAGCACAGTCAGACATTCCTAACTGGAATACCGTAGCTGACACACTCCGGAGAGAAACTGAAAAGTTAAGTATTAAATCCAGCGATGGTTTGGCATTATCGAATACACAGATTGATGCTGCAGTAACTAAACAGTCATTTAAGTGTCACTTTTGTAAGAAAATAGGTCACTTGAAGAAAGACTGCTTTAAATGTAAACGATATTCTCAAACTAACAGAACTCAAAATCAGCCTAATGATGTAAACGTAAGTCATATAGAACTTAATCACACAATGTATGCTAATGATAGCGCTCTTTGTAACAAATATGACGACAGTAATATTTGGATAATAGATTCAGGCTCTTCATCACACTTGAGTGGTGATAAAAATTTATGTAAAGATTTTGCAAACATTACCAAACCTATCAATGTTCGAGTAGGCAATGGTGCTGTTTTGCAAGCTATTTCACTAGGAAATGTTTCTGTTATTGTGAATATACCAGGAGGTGGAAGTAGAAAATGTACAATAAATGATGTATTATATGTGCCAAATCTAGCTTTTAATCTACTATCAGTGTCAAAAATGACAAATAATAATAAATCTATTATTTTTGAAAATGATAAATGTAAAATATTGAACGAAAATAAAGAGTTAATTGCTGTGGCTCACTGTGTTGGTCAACTCTATTATCTAAATACTTTAGTTCATAAAGCTGCTGTAACGGTTGACCAAAATAAAGTAAACCTTCTATGGCATAGAAGGCTTGGTCATATAGGCAACGACAACTTGACTAAAATGATCCGAACTAAATCAGTTAATGGTCTGGATAGTAAATTAAAGGCTGTAGAAGGTGTGTGTGAACACTGCTGTAATGGGAAAATGCATAGAATACCATTTTCTACAAGCATTTAGAAAAATTGTAAACCTCTTGATTTAATCCACACAGATGTCTGTGGGAAAATTACTCCCACTTCCAGGGGTAATAATTCATATTTTCTGACCTTTATTGATCATGCTACTCGATACTCCTGGATATATGTTATTGCCCATAAGAGTGATGTGTTTCAGAAGTTTTTGGAATGGAAAGCAATGGTTGAAAATATTTACGAAAGGAAAATTAAAACCTTGCAGTCAGATAATGGAGGAGAATATACCTCAAATAAGTTTGAATCATATTTACGCAATGAAGGTATAATTCACCAGAAATCTATTCCTAAAACTCCTGAACAAAATGGGTTAGCTGAAAGATTTAATAGAACTATTATGGAAAAAGTTAGATGTATGTTATCTGATTCAGGAATTGATAAGGAATTCTGGGGTGAAGCACTATATACTGCAAATTAGCTTAATAATAGATGCATTAATTCATTTTTAGTTAATAAAACTCCATACGAAGCATTAAATCTTAGAAAACCAAATGTAAAGCTTGTAAAAATTTTTTGATGCACTGCTTACGCTCACATTTCTCGAGATGAACGATCAAAATTAGAAAATAAAGCTACCAAATGCCTGTTTCTCGGTTATGGCACTGTTACTAAAGGGTATAAGATGTATGATGTTGAATCTAAACGAATCTTCTTTTCCAGAAATATAACCTTTGATGAATCAGTTTCATCTAAGATTGAGACCCCTCAACTGATTGAGACCTCTACCTCTCCACTGGTGTTCCCTTCAGAAGATTCAGAACCTGCAGGGCCTGAGATTCAAACTCCTGACAATAATCCTCCAGTTGCACCTGAGGCGCAACCTGTACCAGCTATCATACCAGATGAGGATCTTCCTGAACTGGAAAATAGACGATCATCTAGAACTCGTCGAGCTCCTGTTAGATACGGTAGTTGGGATTATAGCCTTGATCAGTTTGAGGAGGAGGGTTTATTAGTCAATGGGAATATCAATATCGAACCTAGGTCGGTATCTGAGGCTCTTAATAGCGGTTCTGAATCCTCTAAATGGAAACTTGCCATGGAGAGGGAATTAAATGCTTTTGAGAAACATAAAGTTTTTGAACTCGTAAAACCTACCTCAGACTTAAACATCATAAATCTAAATGGGTGTTTAAAAAGAAAAAGGGATCTGATGGTAGAGTGGCTTCATATAAAGCTAGATTAGTCGCTCAGGGTTTCTTACAGAGACCTGGAATCGACTATGATGAAATTTTTGCTCCTGTAGTTAGATTTGAATCGGTGCGAACCATGTTATCTTTAGCTGCTAAACAAAAATTATTTGTACATTACTTGGATGTCAATTCTGCTTTTTTAAACGGGGATCTTAAAGAAAACGTTTATATTAGACAGCCTACAGGCTATGTTAAACCAGGAAAAGAAAATTTAGTGTGCAAACTAAACAAATCTATGTATGGGTTAAAACAATCACCCAAATGTTGGAATGATTCTTTGGATGCATATCTTAAATCCTTAGGATTTATTCAGTCCTCTTGTGACTCATGTATTTATGTTAAAGAAATTAATGACTCACCCTGCTTCATTTCTGTGTATGTAGATGATATTATTGTAGCATGTAAGAACTATGATGACCTGACTAAAATCAAGACTGATTTAAGTGCTAAATTTGAGATGAAAGACTTAGGAAAATTATCCTTTTTCTTAGGCATAAAAGTCGTACAAGACGAAAATAAAATATCATTAAATCAATCTTCATTTGTCAACGATTTATTAGATAGATTTGAATTCAATAATTGTAAACCTGTATCAACTCCTGCTGATGTTAATTCTCATTTGGAACCAACTACTGATGATTGTGAACTAGTAGATAAAACTAAATATCAGTCAGCTGTAGGTGCTTTACTTTATCTTTCTACTAAAACTAGGCCTGACATAACTTATGCAGTTGGAAATGTCTCTAAATTTTGTTCCAATCCAAACACTAAGCACTGGTCTGCAATTAAGAGAATATTTAGATACCTAAAGGGCACACCTGATCTTGGCATTACATATGGTAATGAAGATTCTGATTTGATAGGTTATTCTGATGCCGACTGGGCAGGTAACAGAGTTGATAGGAAAAGTACTTCTGGCCAATGTTTTCTGTTAAATAATTCAATTATCTCTTGGCGTTCTGTGAAACAGTCATGTGTTGCTTTATCAACGGCTGAAGCTGAATATGTTTCCCTCTCTGGTGCCTCCCAAGAAGCTGTATTTTTAAATAAATTACTATTAGATCTTAAAGTACATAATAAGAATCCTATCGTGTTGTTTGACGATAATCAGTCAGCAATTTGTATGGCTAAAAATGCTAAAAATCATCCTAGATCGAAACACATTGATATTAAATTTCATTACATTAGAGATCTTGTTGCTTCAAACAAAATTAAACTTGTGTATTGCCCCAGTGAAATTATGCTTGCTGACATATTCACTAAACCTCTGCCTACTGATAGATTTACTAAATTAGTTGAATTAATAGGCATGAAAAATATATAATGTCGTGTGAGGAGGAGTGTTGGAATTTTAGTTTAAATGCATTACACACTATTATATATGTTTAATGTTAACTTCCTGTTAGACTAGCTGAGCTATATTAATTAATAATTACCTATTGTTTAAATAACAATGTATTACTTTTATGAGAAACGGACTTAAGGGTTAAAGTCCGATCACAGTTCCGGTGCGTCTTAAATAGCATCGTATGCCCATTCTTAAGACAGTCTGTCTTTTACATTACTCAGTGAGAGATGTGCTTCACTCATCTCTCTAATATACTTCTAACTGTAAAACATATTACTCTTTAAATAAACTCTATGTCTTAACGTTGTTAATTCCCACTATAATTTAACCTAATTCTAACAATATCTTGTTGATTTACATGCTTTATTATCGGCTTGGGTGCCCGGCAATCGTACGTCTGGCAGAAAATGGCGTCTGGTCAACCTTATTATAGTATATAAGCCTTGCTACCTACTAGGTACCTGAGGGCTGAGGCTAATGGTGCGTTCCTGTGCTGAAGAACTCGAAGAACGTTCCTTCAAGGTACAAATGGTGCGTTCCCGTGATGAAGAACTCGAAGGACGTCCCTCAATTCTACGAGAACAAACCGTTCCCTTGATGAAGAACGTTCGTCAAGTTCGTGGAACTCGACGACACGGTAGGTAGTACGTCGAGCTGTCCCTCTTGGAGGCCGTGACGTCACAAACGTAAACAAACAAACGAATAGGGCGGGTGAAACACCTGTTCTTATTTGTAAATTAATAAAATTCATAATTGACATAATATTACATGTTTTGAGATTAATTGATAATTAATTAAACCAACCAAACCAAATTATTGATTGTTAATATCAGTCAGTCAGTCAGTCAGTATAAAAAGCAGAGTAGGGCCATGTGCTACGGCACTCTAGACTCGCTCAACACCCTCATCATAATGTCCCCAGTGTTGAAGCAAAGAAAGATGCATATCATTATTTATAAAAACATGCATCCCTCCCCACCTCTCTACATATAGGTAGCAATATACGACCGAGTAAGCTTGAACACTTGAAGTTCATATTATTTTTATTTTTATCAAATTTTGATTTAAAAACTCTATTTAAAAAAAAATTATATTTAAATATATTTTCAAGTTAGCTATTTACAAATAAAGACATACGATCAAGGTGAAAAACCATTCCATTGAATTTTTTTTTTTTTTTTTTTATTATTGTTACTATAATTTTTCTTATACAGTTCATTTGAATATTTCATTATTATTATTTTTGCACTTAATATTTTATATATATATATATATAAAATTCACACACAAATTCCATTCACACACTACACATCAACATTCTAACAGGTCTCTCTATACTCTACTATTGTGTAGAGCAAGGAGACCTATAAACTACCTATCTAAGAAAATATAACACTCATCTCTATTCACACACTAACTATACACATCAACATTCTAACAGGTCTCTCTATACTCTACTATTGTGTAGAGCAAGGAGACCTATAAACTACCTATCTAAGAAAATATAACACTCATTTCCATTCACACACTAACTATACACATCAACATTCTAACAGGTCTCTCTATACTCTACTATTGTGTAGAGCAAGGAGACCTATAAACTACCTATCTAAGAAACTACAACATACCAACCATTTCCTACCAAACTCTAATTTCCCTTCATCTATTCTCTCTTCTCAGTTTTCTATTCATTCACTCTAATTTCCCTTCGTCTATTCTCTCTTCTTCTCCACATTTTACCAATCAACTTCTTCACATTCTTAGCCTCACATCCATCAGTAAAAAGAAGTATCTGAGGCAGTGTCTTATTATGAACACTGTGAGCCATCCTGAGATCTTCATAGCAATCACAGTATTGTATGAAGTGTTGTAAAGTCTCCTCCACGCCATCATCACACATCCTGCAAACTGTACTCTCCCCCACAAATCTCTTTCGCCATCCCAAGCTCAGTGAATTGCTCCTTAATCTGAATAAAAGTACGGACTCCCACGTATTATCATAAAAATGTTCTTGTTTGATTTCCGTTTTATATTGTCTGTAACACTCCAAAGTTGTCATTCCCGTCATCTCATTCCTCCACTTCATCTGATCCAGTTCATTTACTCTCTTATCAATTTCTGCTGTTGAAACAGTACTTAACTCCTCCAGATCCTCAACACCTATGTCACTCATGTACTGTCTCACCATTTTCACCATCTTATCCTTATTTTTATTGTACATATCACTAAACACTATTCTTGCCAATTCATTCTCTTCATGTTCCATTAAGCTTTTAGTGTATTTCAGTTTTGCCTTCATGTCTCTATTTACCATATTTGATGCTCCCAGATCTCCCCTCAAAGCTGCAATGGCAACAAAAGCTGGTCCACCTAAGATAAATCTCCATACTTTGTTCTCCTCTCGTTGAAGCTCTTTTAGTTCACCCTTATTCCAAGTCACAATCGAGTTTCCAAACAGAAGAGATGGTAAAACAATGCTCTTCCAATAGGTTTTTCCAATTAACACCTTATTACAACTTCTCTGTACTACTGAATAAGTTAAGTTTGAGAACCTTCTGCCCTCCTTGATCTTATTCTCCTTGTGTAATTTGAAGAAATCCCTACCTGTATTCACTGTGATACCCAAATATTTCATACTCATTCCAACCTTTATTCCCTCAATTTCACGAAAACCTCTTTCACTGTTAAATACCAAAGCTATACTCTTATTCTTGTTTATCCTCATCCCTAACTCATCAGCCACCTCATTTACACTTCTAATTAATACTCTCATATCTCCCACTGTCTGCGCTAATACCAATCCGTCATCTGCAAACATCAGAACAGGTATTTTGATTTTATCATTTCTGAAGCCTATCTTCGCTAATACCAATTTTTCTATGACCTCATTCATTAGCATCACGAAAAGCCAAGGAGAAACGGTGCAACCCTGTCGTATGCCACTTGATATTCCCACTTCACCCACATTTCTGTCCTGGAACCATATTTCACTCCTATCATCCGAATAAATTTGTGCTATCAATTCAATTATGATAGGGTCACACTTATACTTAATTAATACTCTAACAATATTCTTCCTATCAATTGAATCAAAAGCTTTTGCAAAGTCAATGGCAGTTACAAATAATGGTCTTTTCATCCGATATGACTCACTGATACAATATCTTAGGACCAACAAGTTGTCTTCAATTTTCTTCCCTTCTGTAAATCCTGCTTGCAAGTCCAGAATACATTTCTGCTCCTTCATATGGTTAAAGATTTTTTCCTTGATTAAACTCATAAAAACTTTATAGGAGACATCATTCAGTGTAATGGGACGCAAATCTGAGATAGTAGGTTTAGTTTTCTTTGGAATCAGCACAGTCTTAGATTTCTTCCAATGCTCAGGAACCAAGCTCTCAGTAACTATATTATTAAAGCACTCTGTCAATTCTCTAACACTCATCTGACTTTCACTCAACCATTTAAACATTTCAGGCCTAATACCATCCAGTCCACCTCTCTTCCCCCCTTTTATCTTCCTCAGATGCCTCTTCACATCCTCTTCACCAAAGGTAGTCCTATTCATTTTTTGAAGTCCCCTAATCATACCTGACTGACCCAATCTATTCATATTCATGATGTTCTGGCCCTGTTCATCTCTTAAATTCCTTCTTAAATTAAGGAATATATTTTCAAGCCATTGGTTGACAATTACCTCCGTTGGATCATAATTATTTAAGTCCACTCTGTCAACAGCAGGCATCTCTAAATATTCCACATACTCATCTGTTTTTTGGTCATTCCATACTTCCCCTATAGTCATGTCATGCTGTTGGTAAACACCTGTCCAATATCTCAAAAGTTTCTCATCTGCTTCAGCAGGTTCTTCAATGTTGTCACCATCCTCATTATATAACATACTATTTTTGCTGCTATCCTTCTTCCTCAGCTTGTTAATGTATTTCCACATCTTTTCCTTGTTTTTATTTTGCTTAATTTCTAGGGTAAGGCTCCTCTCATATTCACTTATTGACATAATATTACACGTTTTGAGATTAATTGATAATTAATTAAACGGTTTAAAACCACCAAACAAAATTTGTGATTGTTAAAGGTCCTCTCCAGGCTCCGGGAAAAAAATGAGTTTATTACATAATATTATAGAACTAAGGTCTACGATCATTATCCCGCAAACCGCATACAATTCGGTTCTGTATATATTTTATTATTTGCTTTTAAAGTTTTTTAGTACTCTGTGAGCAACAATCAAGCGAATTTCCAACCTGACGCTGAGAAAGAAGATTGTACACCCTTTGTTTTGATTTCAAATTTAGATTTTTAAACAAAAAATGCATTTTTGGCCTACTTTTAATATATTAATTGTTTCTAAAAGTATATAAACGTTTCTATAATAATTTTATTCAAATTTAAACTTTAAGACGAATAATAAATAAATTTAATAAACCAAATACCTAGTTGGCAATCAAAACAAATGGTGTACATTCTTCTTCTTCAGACTGAAAATTAGAAAGTCGGAAGTAGAGTAGGTTTTGTAGAATTTGGATTATAAAAATCTTTAAAAGCATATAAAATTAAAAATATGCCATCAAATTTTATGGGGTTTGCAGTAAAATGATAAGAAACATTAGCCTCGTTGATTTAAGCAATAAAAAATATTGCTTGGAGGGGACCTTTAATATCCCTAATTAATTAGTGATATTAATTCCTAAACCACGGAATCGTACACATTGAAGTGGTTGCACGGGAACGCTAACCGAGGGACCGTACTTCGTACCTTGAAGGAACGTTCTTCGAGTTCTTCAGCACGGGAACGCACCTGAAGTACGGTCCCTCGGTTAGCGTTCCCGTGCAAACACTTCAATGTGTACGATTCCGTGGTTTAGGAATTAATATCACTAGTTAATTAGGGATATTACAATCACTAATTCGGTTTGGTGGGTTTAAACTTGTTTAATTTATTATCAATTAATCTAAAAACATGTAATATTATGACAATTATCAATTTTATTAATTTACAAATAAGAACAGGTGTTTCTCCCGCTCTTTTCATTTGTTTGTTTACGTTTGTGACGTCACGGCTGCCAAGAGGGACAGCCATAAGTATCTAAAAGCTGAGCGGCGCACTACAATACGGCGCACCACTGTACTTTCTATTAATGACCTCAATGTGAAAAACTGTTATGTAGTGTGTTGTATCCTCTAGTTTGTTGTTCTGCACACTTCATGATTGTTTAATGACCTGGCAGGGGGGTTCGGGGGGCGGCACGCCCCCCGATACATCTACCTAACGGCTAACTGATAAGTTTTTATTTACACCTCAGACTGAAAGTTTACAATAGTTACCCCATAAAATTACAAATACAGTTTTCTATCCAGTCTGCAAAACATGGGACATTTTTAACATTTTCTGTGCGAACAATCCTTAATTTCCTCCTATATTTACTTGTAGCTAATTTACTGAGAACAGAAGCCAAAATAGAGGATTTCTTGGAGAACACTTTACCAGTTCCTGCTGTCTGGTTTTCTATGATGAATTTTATTTTCTATTCCAAATTAAACATCTCAATCGAATAATTAAACTGTGTAGTATAAACATTGGATTCAGGTACCATCAGGCGTCAGACATGAATTTGATACGACAATTAGAATTAGGTAAGTACCTAACTACCCAAGTAAAATAGTAAGTCTCTTAAACTCACCATTTGTCTCTCCAGCTCTTTCCAAAATTCAACAAATTCTCTCCAAAATGATCAAATTTTCATAAATTCTCTCCAAAATAACATTGTAGCATAGGAGAAAAATAGATAAAACTCGCCATTTGCATTTGAAGGGCTCAAAATAACTGTCACAAACTCGCCATTAAAATGGCGAGTTTGGACATGCTTTATTACTTGGCTAACTACCTATCAAATTAACTCCATTTATCATTAATTTGTATTCAAATTACCTATCTAACCAGACTGGAAAACATAAATTCTAACAGAGTTACTCCTAACTTCATGCATTCCCATTAGTGATATTTATCATCACAACAAGCCCAATTGTGAAGCATAAATGACTTATTTTAAATTAGTTTTCACTGCGTAGTTGAAATTTATAAAACAATTTTCTGATTTCTGCATTTTTTAGGGTTAAAATGAGTAATTTTTGTTCATTCTAAATTCCTAACAGAGTTACTAGTCAATCTGAAATGAGTTATTATTCCACTCTGGCTATCTAATAGAATGTATAGTGGTGCGCCGTAATCTGGTGCGCCGTACTGGTGTGCGCCGCTCAGCTTTTAGATACGTATCGGACAGCTCGACGTACTATCTACCGTGTCACGTTCTTCGTCACGGGAACGGTTGGTTCTCGTAGAACTGAGGGACGTCCTTTGAGTTCTTCAGCACGGGAACGCACCATTAATTAATTAGACGGAGTGAATCTTTCTTGAAATTCCAATATAAAAGTATCTAGTATGAAGAACCAAAATGGATATTTTATCATTCCTAATCCAATATTCCCTTTAATTTCCAAATATTGAAATACTGATTATGAAAATATACTGATTTTATGAGACAAATTAATTTAGCCAAGTTTTCATAGTTAGTTTTGTGAATTTGTGGTTAAGTAGGTATGAGTGGGAATGCTCGTCAATAAATTAGAAAGGACTTTAGTCTCCTGTAGAGAAAGGAAAAATTGAAAATATTAAATTTGTTGTGTTTTTTTCTGATTTTTCCTATGCTACAATCATTGTTGTTGCTAATATATAAAAAGAAAATTGGAGACTGGCAAGTACCTAAAAATGTTTGAGAGTCCTCTGCACTAAGGTGGTATTTTTTTACACACAATTTTACTTCAAAATTTAGACAACTGTAACTTATATACCTATGTTGCCAGTTGCCTGGCCGGCTGGCAGCCTGGCCTTGCTGTTGCTGACAAGTGGCAGACACTGCAGGCTCGCAGCTTGCAGGGTTGCAGCCTGGTTACTGCCTACTGGCTTGCAGTCACTCAGTCAGCAGAATATGGGACATTTTCTGAATAATCCTTAGTTTCTCTTAAATTTACATGTATTTAGCTAGTTACTGAGAATAGAAACCAAATGGCAAAATAGAGGATATCTTGTAGTACAGATTACCCAAGTAATGAAGCATGTAAAATGGCGAGTTTGTGACAGTTATTTTGAGCCCTTCAATTGCAAATGGCGAGTTTTATCTATTTTTCTCCTATGCTACAATGTTATTTTGGAGAGAATTTATGAAAATTTGATCATTTTGGAGAGAATTTGTTGAATTTTGGAGAGAGCTGGAGAGACAAATGGCAAGTTTATGAGACATACTATTTTACTTGGCAGATTACCACTTTCTGCAGTCTGCCACTGAGTCTGGCTTGCTAGCAATGGGCCATGGCCCCATTAGCTAATGGTCGCTACTGACTCCCTGACTCTCTAGTCTGCAGAATGTGTCTCTTCTCCCGCAGAGACTTTAATTTGAGAGAGAGCTACTCTCTGACTCTCAGCAGCAGATTCAGAATCTCCCGCAGCTAAATTAATGGTAGCTAACATACCAGTCTGCAGAATATGTGAGATATTTGGGATATTCTCTCCGAACAATTTTGAATTAATTCCTACATTTACATTAATTTTGCTACGAACACTTCTGAATTAATTCCTATATTTACATTAATTTTGCTACGAACAGATTAAGAGATCTCTACGAACACTTAACCAGTTTCTGCAGACTGGCTAACATAGGACTTAATTCAAAATCTCCCGCAGCTAAATTAATGGTAACATAGGAATTAATTCAAGATCTCCCGCAGAGATCTCCAATTTCTAAAATTCAATCAAAAACTCCCGCAGAGAGTCTTGGAAAAATGTTCCATATTCTGCGAACTGGCTGACTCTGATAGTGATTCTTAGGGATATAGCATCATATAGGTACCGGCTACTACTAATCTACTATTGTAGGTATGTTAATCCAAGTGAAATAATATTATTAGTATGGCTCGTAAACTCTCCATTAGTCTCTCCAGCTCTCCAAAAATCACCAAATTTCTCACCAAAGTGATCAAATTACCATAAATTCTCCCCAAAATAACATTAAATTTGTAGCATAGGGGAAAATCAGATATTTCTCACCATTTGCAAAAGAAGGGCTCAAAATAACTGTCACAGACTCGCCATTAAAATGGCGAGTTTGACATGCTTTATTACCTGGATGTTAATAATCACACATAAAATGTTAATAATGCCCCACATTTTGAGACTGGCTGAAACTTAAAAGGGAGATACTGACACTCTGTACCATATGCAATTTGTCAGAAATTTGTTAATTTGTCTTAGAAATCACTATATTTACAATTTTACATAATCAGACAGTTACGCAATTAAACTAATAATTGTAAGATTTCTCTCAATAGATTCTATCATTCTGAAATTTCTAAATTAGGTTCATTCTGCAATTTTGTAAGTTAACAATTGGGCATTGGCTAATTATTAATATATTACCAGTTGGCAGTTACATCATTAGACATTAGGTACATCAAGAGCTCTAGTCTGTTGGACTGTCCTTAGATACCTTGCAATGCAGCAAGTCTTCAGAGTATGGGACATTTTCTATATTTTCTGATTGAACAATCATTATTTAATTTAATTTCATCCTGTATTTACTGCTCACTCAGACACCAGTCTGCAAAGCGTGTCAAATCTGTCTAAGATTTTATTTTGAGAACATTTTGTCTCGAAATATTTTCAAATCTGTCTCTAAAATCACCAAAATTCTCTAAAATGTCGTCAATAATAACATGTAAACATAGGAATTTGTCTCCCAAGATTTTGCAAAGATATATTTTCCCTCAAAAAGTGTCTGCAAAGATCTTTGGCGACATGGACACGCTTTCCATAATTCTTGGTGAACACTTTACCAGTTTCTGTAATTTTACAACGCAGCATTGACATGTAATTTTAAATTATTTTTCATAAGCAACACCTAATTAATCTTTATATTAATAGCATATGCAATGTTTATTGGTATAGATACATATAGCAATTGTCATAGGAATTTCAATGATTTTATTTTTGCATAAAGGTACATTATTGTGCAATTTGATTATCAGCCTAAGTCTCTGTCTAGCTACTTAATGCATAAGGCTGCGCGCAAACTAAAAGCGTTATTGCGAGCTTGCAAGCAAGCTTGCTTGCGTGAAAAAATGAGGGGCTCATACCAAACGCGTGAATTCACAGAGCGAGAAGCAAGCAGTTACCTGCCAAATGTCACTTGGGGAGGGTGTGTGTATCTCCGCACCAAATAAAAATGATAACCACTGCGATTATACTTTAACGGTTATATTTTTTTCACTTTTTAATAACAGGTTAATTATAACTTTTTATATACTTGTATTTAAATAAACTTAAAATAATCAAACTTAACTTAATTCAAAACAAAATAACTCAATCCCTCACTTATTTAATATATTTTTGTCCCCGAACACAGGAATCGAAGTGTTCGCGACTGTTATTTGAAAGAATATATGTGATATATGGAGTAAATTTGATAATTATTATCAATTTAGATATGAATGATTGAATTCATTGTTTAGTAGTGTATTTATATTATTTGATTGAATTTTTTATAAGTAAAATTAAATAAATATTTATATTTAAGAACAAATGTGATAAGTTATTTACAATACTATATACCTAGGTATTAGTTACTGACTAGGGTAAGTTCCGGATTATCGAACGGTTCCACATTTTCGGACACTATTAATTATAATCAATATATCTTAGATAACTATTTTAATTATTATTTACCTCTCATTGCAAACATTAGTTTTTTATTACTTGCTCGTAAATGTGTAACAGTCCCATAACTTAGAACTTATCTTATAAATAGGTATGAATTATTTGGTTGTTTTTCCTAATTATATTAGGTAGTAAACATAGGTAGTAGGTAGCTAGTAAATATTAAAACATGCAGTATTCTATTTATTATAGGAATCAGTATTTGTAAGTGAGCGTAAAACCTATATCTACGTGGATTATGGAAATATACGAAATTTTAATTTTGATAGACCTTTCATGATCTACGAAAACTCCCACTTTGCGAGTAGCTACTAGAAGTGTCTGATAACCGAGACGTTTCTCTAGATATGTACTAGGTATTATATTGTGTAACTCAGGTTAGATATCAAGGTATAATATTATATTAGGCATGTAATCGGCTTTATAAAATATTTAGATAAATATTTATATTATATATCGTCCCTAGGTATCTAATTATGCATATATATTATATAATCAGCTTGGTACCCAGGTAATAATATTTTAACCACGCTTGTCTCTAAAATTGTTGGTATTAAGTATTAACTATCAACATATGATATTAATTAATTAAACTGTTAATAATAAAAAATAAAAGCGAAAAGAAATATAACCGTTAAAGTATAATTGCAGTGGTTATCATTTTTGGTGCGGAGATACACACACCCTCCTCGAGTGACATCTGGCAAGTAACTGCTTGCTTCTCGCGCAGCGTGAGACCATCTTCGTAGTGAGTTGTCGCTTTCAAGCTTTAATGCAAGCTTTCGCGCTCGCTCTTGATACTTTGTGTGTGCGCAGTTCAATAGGAATAACATGTAGCACGGTTCATGCCCGCAAGCTTTCCTGCCCGCTTCACGCGAAAACGCTTTTGGTCTGCGCACAGCCTAAGGCTGTTAGTAGCCTACCAGTGGCACTGTGGCAGTCTTCATTCAAATTTCAGTGCAATGACATCTGTTGTCTTTTAAATTTATGATGAAAATGATCTTTTATTGATACATAGCTAGATCATGTCAACTGTTGGAATAGCGACCTATGCATGAATGATGAAAAACAATAGAAATTTTAAATCTGCTGCATTTAGCTAAGAAATTCATCTGTTAGGTAGCATAATTGTTCTCCTAAAAATAGTTTTTGTCAATCATTGTAGCTATCTAAAATTATCAGAATTAGTCTTTATTTGTTCTATATGAATTATATATAATTATAATGGTCATTATAAGTATAATTTTAAGTTCACTTTCTATTTCAGACGTAGCTATAGCTATTATGCTACATCAAATGTTTTTCTTTAATTTTTTCTTTAGCTATTTATATAGCTAATAGCTCTCTACTATGAAAATCCCCTTGAGTCGCTACATACAGAATTACAAAAAAACAAATCAGAAACCTACAGTTTATGTTGCAGTGTGATCATCTGACTCTTTGCTGCAATTTGGTTCTTTGATGGTTCTCATTTCATTTTCTGCCAGGTATGTGAATATTATGCTTTTTCTTACTATAAATCTATAATGTTATATTATATTTATATGTATGCCTCTGCTTATATGTATCGATAGCCCTCTATTGAGATATTTGATATTCTCATTATACGAAATAGTCAGTAGCTAACTACACAAATAATAATCATTTTTATAGCTAGATTTCTTGGATTTTCAAGTTTTAGTCTTGTAGGAGCTAAACTGTTTGAAATTAAGTTGAGCTTAGCTACCTATAACAGTACCTATCATCTTAATCAAATTATTCTGACTAGAGGAATATAAGTTGCTACCATATTTTAAGATGTAAAAATAGCTAGTGACATTGTTTTTGTAACTAGCTAATTCTTTCTCTGTTTGCTTCTTTAATGTCAATTGCATTAAATTTATTTTTAATATCAGCAATTTGGCTTCTTGTTCCTAAGTAAATGTTCAACTCCCAATTAAATTAATTAAATATTACCTTTCTAGTTTCTACTAATTATTTCCATGAATTTTCATTTCAGGTTGAACTTATCTGTTCCCAGCAAGAAATCACTCCTTTTTGAAGTGGCCTAGAGTCATCAGAGTTGAGACAATGCTTTAAGCTCGATCTGCATGATGAAAATTTAAATCAAGGTGAGTGGTGACTATTAAAGATTGTGTAAATCTTCATACCTAGAATTTACTTTATAGATAAAAATAGTTAGGAACACTAAATCAGTGAATAGGACACTAGGTGTAAATAATTAGCTAGCTCTAAGTATTACATAACCAGGTAGTAGATATTTAATTGATATTATTCTCCTTAACAAGATATCAAATGAACTAGCAAGCTAAGTAGCTGTACATTGTTATCTAAAGCAAGAGCTAACTCTTCTTTTAATGTGATTTCTATAGTTGATCAAATCTTATTATAGCTAGTAGCTATTCAATTGATTTTTTCTCATATTAATTTTCTCTTTTACAAGCATATTTATTTAATTGTTATATAGCTAGCTATTGAATCTCATTGATTTCAAAATTTGACTAGCTAACTCCTTACCAATTACTAATATAAGTATGATGGAATTTTGTAATTGCAACTATTCTGTGATTGATAAGATATTAAAGGCAATGAAAATAACTATAATCAAAGATTGATAAGTTAATGAATAATTAATTGTGAAATATTATTATTCCAGACGTCTTCAATGTGGCTAAATTCCATTCATTTGTGGGGGCTCTGTCTTGTCCAGTTCAGACTTTCAAAGAAGTTCCCTTGAAAAGCAACAACTGCAGAAACAGGGCCTCAACAATTTGTGTTGGTAAGTACAGATTACACTTTTTATTGGAAAGGTCCAAGTAAATTAGCATGAAGAAAATGTCCATATTTTCAAGAAATAGTTACAAACTCAACGTTCAATTATTTTCCGCGGTTGCTAAAATGTCTTCTGCATATTATTTCTATTTGTTTATAAAAAATTTATATTATATTTCCTAATATGATATTTTCAATTCTATGCTGTACCTTCTCTTCAACGTTCAATTTATAATTAACCTCAATTGAATAAAAGGCAATCAGTACAAAGATCAGTTTAAAAAGAATGTCAAATTAATTTTGTAGCTAGCTGTGTTGTTCATCAATTTAATAATATTGTTATGAACTATTAGAACTAATTGATCATCTTCCTTACTAACCACAGGACGATGGTGATATGGCGTTTTGCAGAGAAAGGAAAGGTGAATTCGGGTTCAACCTTCAGTCTCCTACCTTCAAAGTAAAAGGAACTGCAGGAGTTATTCACTTCGTCAAATCTAAAATTTGTCATAGCTGTAGACATTTGCCCATATCAAGTAGCTACTGCATCTCTGCTATCATTTTCAATTAGAATGTCCTCATCTTTGGACATTACTACAGAGGTTTTCCACCAGATCACACCGAAATCTGATGCTGTAACTTGCAGTCACTGCTGTTTAGGTGATAGCGAAAGAGCTCTATATACAGTTGACTCTAAAAGTTCAAATCAATTAATTGTGATAAATTCATATCATGTTCTGCATGGAATGGGTTGTAGCTATTTTAGTCAGCTATTACTTGACAACTTAAGCTATTTAGATACGGAATTGACTTTTCTGTCCTCATATCATTGAGTTCAGAAATATCACTTTTAAATAATAATAGGAAGCAACTGGTATATATGTGTGGACAGCTGATGCCAACGTCATAGCTTATCATTAAATTGATATAATGTCTTGAATATCACTCTCTGCCATTTATTTAGTATCTTCTCTATTGGGTACTTACATTCAACACATAAAATAATATATATTTGCTATATATATTATTAGAAACTATTTAATATTGTTCCATAATATTTATGGTAAAGAAAATTAATAATTCTAATAGTATTTATATATTAATAATTCGAATGATATTTATATATTAATTATTCTAATAATATTTATATAATAATAATATTTATTAATAATTATAATAACATTTATTTATTAATAATTATACTAATGTTTAATAATATAAGTTGATATAATAAAGGTGTTCATTTAATTTGAGTTTATGATTTTCCCAATTTCATGTACCATATTTACTGATTGATATTTAAATATCAAAGCTATTTATAGTAATGCAGATATATCTGCATAATAACCAAGTATCAATAATCTGAGTGATGACAAGAGCATCTGCATTGTAAATAAATTCGCATGTCTGCATTGTAGTTAAATATCTCCATAACATTAAATCAGATATCTGATTAACTATGAAGTATCACTTATAAACGTATTCCTAAATCAGAAAAGCTCTTGGTTCACTTGGTAATCAGATTTCACTGAACTAACCTTGTAATTGTTAACTATGCCACTGAACTATCCTTGTAATTGTTAACTATGCCACTGAACTATCCTTGTAATTGTTAACTATGCCACTGAACTATCCTTGTAATTGTTAACTATGCCACTGAACTATCCTTGTAATTGTTAACTATGCCACTGAACTATCCTTGTAATTGTTAACTATGCCACTGAACTAACCTTGTAATTGTTAACTATGCCACTGAACTATCCTTGTAATTGTTAACTATGCCACTGAACTAACCTTGTAATTGTTAACTATGCCACTGAACTATCCTTGTAATTGTTAACTATGCCACTGAACTATCCTTGTAATTGTTAACTAGTGTTCCTTTTCTGTGAATGTTCCAAGAGAATATCTCGAGTCTTCTCAACAACTCGATGTATCAATTACAGTATCATTGTACCGTCAATTAACTGTATCACCAAACTGATGAAAACTGCTATTTGATAAACGTTTGCCATATCAAAACGTTTCGAAATATAAAGTTTCAGCTTACAGTTAAAGACTACAAAGTTACAAATTAACCTATGAATAAGTTTAATATTCAATATTTGGCTATTTGGTAAGTTAGGTAGCTAAATATCTAGCCTGATAAAAAATGAATATATTTTCATGTAGGCTACTCTTCAAGCTTATAAAAAAAACATATTAGCGATCTCTAGAGACACTTTTATCAAAGAAATTATACTTCAATAAGATACACTACTCTCAACAATTTTTATTTCAAATGCCTTTGTGGCGCGCCATCTGGTTTCAAAGACGGGAAATAGAATTGAAATATTGTAAGGACAATCGAGATATGTTAATTGTGTGCGTGACATCATAACAACAATATACTCTAAAACCATATTTAAAAAATTGATTGGCCTTACTTTATTTCAATTCTATTTCCTGCATTCGAAACTAGGTGTTGAGCAAACTCCTCCGAAATAGAAATTTGTTGAGAGTAGTGTATTTTATTGTAGTATAATATCTTTGCTATTATTTCAGTAAAATAGGAGTTTCAGCACCATAAGCATTAACGAGTCAAAATTTTAGTGACTTCTTTTTCCTAGTTACTAAGAGTAATTTATTCTCCAGTACGAGACGTTATTAACATGTTGAATTCTATGATCACACATATCCAGTACTCAGCAGCTTGGACATTAATATGGAACTCTGTGGATTTTTCTTTTCAATTCTACGTATTCAGAAATGTTTGAAAAAAAAATGATTTGCGTCAATAGATTTTAACCTTTGTGTGAACTACTTGATTTTTTGATTGATCTAAATGTGAGCTAAATACACATAAATCTGAGTATTTAAATTATTTCACATCATAGCAACAAAGATGTCTTATTTCGATGCAAAGTGGCTATAATATTGCTTCATTATAGTGAGATGCGTTCTAAGAAAACAGCAGATTAAAGCTTTCAGTTTTATTTCTTAAGTGCATTAATGATAGTCTTAATTAAGGGGATCGTTTCACATTTTTGCTAGCTACTAATAATACTCGTCCGATTGAGCTGAGATTTTGATATGATGTGCAATCATCACATGATGATATACTATTATCATCAATATACCTTGGGTGGAATAAACCAGGGTGGAACTTACTTACCTTCCCTATTTTTTTGTGCAATATTAACATACACATTATTACAGGTTCCTGCATCATATAGGTAGGGACTTTTACAATTATATCCAAGTCTCCTTATATTCAAAGGATAAAATAGGTAAAAGATCAATTTCAACATTTATTTTTTCATAATCTTATAATCTAAAACACAATTAATCTATATCATATTTATCTCTCCGGTTCTGGATTGTACATAACGTTTCGCTGGAGGATGGATTCAAAAAATTCCTTAGTGTGGAACAAGTAATTCTTTCCAAAGAATGTGCCTTAAATTTGATTAATTTCCTATTTTAAAAATTAAATTCAAAACATTAAGATATAATACAATTTTTATTAGAAATAAAATGAATCAACTATTTTAATGTTAATTAACGAACAATGCTTAGGCCAAGAACAAAAGTTAATCCTAATTTACATACGATTGCAAGCTATAAAGTCAGTAATTTTATAAACAAGTTTTAGGTGTTACTCACTAACCGGATACAAAGTGTTCGGTACGTTAAGAAAAATTTATTTTCAAGTGGATCGCAAAGAAAATTCAGTTTACTATGTTTAGATCCTATTCTAATAGGAAGATTGATTTAAATTATCTAACATCGTAATTAATAAAAATTTGTAAGTTGGAGAAAATGCCATATCATTTAGTGGCTAGTCTATCTAATTCGGCTGCAGGAGTACCCGAACAGATGCTTTACTAAATTTTAAATACACGCTAATAAGTTTAAATTCTACATAAGACAAATAATGCATAATGAACAAACTTATACTATCATACAGTTTAGGCACCGCCTCGGAGATATATTAGCACAGTACTTAACAGATGACGAATTGATCTAACATTGAGAAATTGAGAGTCTATCAACTAACTTCTCTAGCTTTAACATTATTGAAACAATTTGAATTTAGTTTACAGAAAATGAGCAACGAGATTATAAATGAGTAGATAATCAGAAATGAATGAATTTATATATAATGCTATATAAGGAAACCTAAGAACTTAAATAAACAAAAATACAGCTTTTTGAGGCACCTAAGTACTGAAAAATGGAAAAACTTAAAAATTTGAATGATGAAAAATTATGTCACAGAAACCCTTTCCCTTCGATAGGCTTAGAGATACGCCGCTAAATTATGAGCAAGTCCTCTTAATTCATAAGCATCGTGATTTATGAATGCTCTTCGAAAAGTTGACTTTAGAGACTTAACATTAGCTTAATTAAAAGAGTCCATATTCGCTTCCCCATTTTGATCTTTAAAAATTCTTGGGAGATTTGCTCCTTTCAGAATTTCTGTAATTGTTGCACGGCACATCGGGCATGAATAACTGAAAAAAAAAAACATAAATAAATTTAGAAAGGTGACATTGAAAATCTTTCAAATCATATATTTATAGAAATATAATATAGACAAATATTTCTCATTCAGCACGATAATTTAAAAATTCTGAAAGAATTTGATTTGCACATTTTTTACAATAAATGAAGTCTATACGTGTGAAGCTTTGAGACACTATATTTTCAAGATCTCCACTGGGTGATTATTCGAGGAAAGTGTCAAACACGAAAACCTTATCAAGGTCGACACAAAAGATTATAAGTTGTATAACTTTAATATGAAATGACATCAAATAATCAAATTTTGATTTTTAAATTTAAAATAAATTGCAGCCTAATTTATAAGTGAAAAACAGCAAGAATCAATTCAATGAAAAAGAATATGCTAAAATATAAGTCGCTGTTATATCTCTTTCTTTTGGCAATTTAGCATCACTTTCCTATCGGCAGCTTCCGAAAGCCAGTCAATACTGTAAATAATGCTCCTATTAGAAATAAAAGTATTTTAATATTATGATAACTTACTCTGTGTTGCTACTAGCAGGTCCGAACCATTTCTTCACACAGGCCTCACAGAAAAGGTGTGGACAATCGAGTAGTAACATGAAGTCTGTATCTTTAGAATAACTTTCATAACAGAGACCACATACGTTATCGTAGTCACAAGGATTGTTAATGAAGGTAGAAATCTTCTCCTTCCACTGTGTTCTTGTTCCTTCTGAAATCTTATCAATTACGATTGGAACAAATGTATCCTTATTTCCTTGGTAGAACCCCTCTGCGTGGTAGAAATCATACGCGACATCATCATACATATCATTCATTTCAGACTGATCATCAGTATAATATTCTTCATTATGGTTATTTTCATTATTATTGGTATGTTGTCCATAATCAGTATTTTGTTCAAAGGAAATAAATCGTTGACATATAATTTCAAACTGTGTATCTCGTAGACGCTGCATCGAAATCCTTCTACGTATTGTACGCTCTTGATCAGTTAGATTATCACTATGATTCAGGTGTGGTTCATGACGGATAGTTTGTCCAACAGAATCGGATCGTCTACGAATCATTTGGTCCCTTTTATCTCGTAGATATTGAATTGAAATCCTTCTCCGTATCGTACGCTGTTCATTGGTGATATTATCACCTTGATTGAGGTGTGGTTCATGATGGGTATTTTGTCCCACAGAGATAGATTGTTCATTGAACAAATCCCTTCTTACTCGTATATTTGGCATTGTATGAGGACGCTCCATCGAACTGAAATTTAAATTAAAAATTCAAATTTTATGCTGTATAAGAATTAACTGTCGAATTCTTATAACTAATAACATCAGCAAAAGAAAATTCAACTTAATAACGTTTGAACAATATAGGTATTCAGTAAAACGCATGAAAACTGCCCATTTTCACTGATCCGGTATTCATGTATAGTCCATATCTCGGGCACAAACTTGAGCTAAGGATTTCTTTAAGAACAAATCTGCTGTAATTATTAGTACAGGTTTTCTTCTATTTTCAAAGATTCAGTATTGTTATAAAGGTAAAATTCATAATTTTCAAAAATATATTTCAGAACCTTGTTACTTTATTAGACCATTGTCTCACTCAACTGAGAATTTTCCTACTCCATTTTATCTGTGTTCAATTATGCCATTAAGGTAGAAATGTAAAAGTTTTCAAAGAAGATAATTATAGTATATTTGTTCTTGATGAGTAATTTTTTGTTGTATGTGCACCTCATTTCCTGACTTATGTGAATAACCAAGTGAAAATTTTCTGTTATCAATCGTTTTAATATCACTAATAACCTTTGAAAATTAATGATACTTTTCTGATACAAAGTTTAAATAAACATCGAGGATTTTAATCTACATAACTGATTCAAAGAACATATCTCAAGATTATTATCTGTTATCCTAACTTGAATAAAATCTCAAATACAACACAGATAAATTCACAACACATTCATCTCGAATCACACCTCGTGCATATCATAAAACTCGAAACTCTTTCTAATACTTTTCATTGCAATCGTATACATTTCACGGGAGACTACTATAGCTCCCGTAGCTCTCTTTGTGGAGATAAAGTACTAATAACACAAAATTATATTTCTCTAACTACACAGCACATTGGCTGGCTTTTTCTAATAGCAGAAAGCATGTGTTGATATATCTGTTTATCATATTTGTTTATATGAACATGGAGAGATTGGTGATGAATTGTATTAGGTACACTGAGAAAAATAAACAACTCAAACTGATGCACCAAGGTGCTTTGAGTTTACCCAATGGTTTTGTCTCTAAAGCGAGACACTTTTGTGCATCAAACTGTTTGAATGCACTAAAGTGCCTCGGATCGATTCAATTTAGGATCTCAAATTTTCCTTTGCTAAAATGATGAGAATAATTTTCTTAATAATTTAACAAACTTATAGTTGAAATACTAAAGTGCATCAAACTGATGCATTTTAGTGCATACAAACTAATTTGATGCACTAAAATGTCTCGCTTTAGAGACAAAGCCATAGGGTGAACTTGAAACACCTGAGTGCATCAGATTTTCTCTGAGTGTATAGATGCGGACAGATGAATATACCGGTGCTTTTATGTGAATATAATAAATTGCTGTTGGTTACGTTTATGGGGGTGCAGAATAGATGAATGATATATTTGATGAGAGTTTTCACGAATTCATGCTGTGCATTAAACTGTTCGATAACATTGCTTAACATTATTGTTTCACAAATGCAATTACACAGACTCTGAAAGGGCAGTCTTCGAAAGTCCCATTTTTAAAATAGAATTGAAATTCGTGCTAACTTCAAACTTGCCGGTCCGCTAGATGCGCATGTTGTGAAAATAACTTGCCATCTACACATTCCCTTATAGTTGTAATTATTTAGTTTTCTATTATTTCGAACTTTCGATAAATTTACAAGCATTGATTATATTCATTTTGAAAATACTTAATGATGTATGAAGCTATAGTCACTATATATCCAGACCAATAATTTGAATTATGAATGAGTGAGAGATATTTAATATAAGACTTAGTAAGCATGAATTTGTTTTAATTATTTTATATTAATTCAAATGAATAAACTTCGAGTCTTTCTAGTTAGTCTTATACAAAGTTACGCCTGAATTGAATTTCGGTTCGGACGACTGGTTACAATACCAAAACCACTGTTACAGATCTACTCTAATATATATCACAACTGTTCACGAAATAACTATATTTAAGAGGTGAATAGTATTGATAGATTATTGGATTTGAAATATTCAATTCTTCACACTTGCTAAATGAATAATTAATAGTATTTAAAAGAATAAAGCAGAGGCGTATCAGTTATTTTATCATTTTAATTGTTTTGAACATGCTACAAAAATGCATCGAAAAAACAATGGATTGTAGACTAATGAAAATCCTCGAAATAGTAACGGAATAAATGATGGGTATGATGAGGTAATATCTTTGTTGCCATTATTAATGAAATGGATCTAACCTTTCATGCATTCTTTGACAATGATGGCAACTTGTCATCGGTTAATAGTGTTTCATATCTCAGATTGCTCCAGGACATTATTGCAACTCTTTCTTCACTTTGGTGGATGCAAGACGACACTCCACCACATTGTACAAGCCCAGCTCTAGAATTTCTGAATGAAAAGTTTCGAAGTTGATTCATTAGCAGAAGAACGGAAAATCATCGGCCAGCACACAGTCAAGATCTCAACCCTTTGGATTTTCACTTCTTGGCTGCTGCATAAACTCGAGTTCATATATGAAAAAAGGAAGATTCCATTGATCCTCATTTACAATGTGTTTAAAGCTCTGCTGAAAGATATAACCAGGAGATCCACAAGAAATTTTGCAAGAATGTTTTGAAGAAAACCTCATTCTGTCTTCAAGCTCTAGGAGGTCATTTTCAACAACTTTGGTAGCGCCTCCGGAGATATGCCTCATATGATGAAGGACAATAAATGTTTAATAATATTTTCTTTTCCAACAAAGTAGTGTATCTATGAAGACAATTTATACATTATAGGTGCTTCTAATTCGCAATTTAAAAATGATGTTTCTGATGGAACACAATGTATATATTATATAGTCCAATCATAATACCCAATCATTGGCTGCAGCAAAAATCATCAAAACTATATTATTTATTATTCATTGTGTTCCATCAGATACGCCATTTTTAAATTGCAAATTAGAAGCACTTAAAATAAATCAAATACCATTATACACACATAACTTTGAAGGAAAAGAAAGTATTTTTATTATTATTGAACAATCATTCTCTTATATCACATGAGGCACATTTCCCTGAGGTCCTACTAAAAATATTGAAAATGACTCTCTCCAGTCTGAAGACAGAACAACGCACACTTCAGAACGTTTTTGCTTACTTTTTTGAGTCTTCTTGTCATATCTTTGAGCGAAACTTTGAATACATTGTATAAGAGACTCATTGGAATCTGAGTTTTAAATATTATCTCGAGTTTGTGAAGTAGCCCATATATGTATGTGAAAGTCCAAAGGGTTGTGATCTGGACTGTGTGCTGAACAGAAATTTTATTTCCGTAATTCTGCTAATCACTCGACCTCGAAACTTTTCCTTTGAAATTTTAGAGCTGCATTTGTGCAATGTGGTCTTGCATCCACCAAAGTGAAGTAGTTGCATGCTGAGCCAAATAATGTGCTGGAGCAATCAGAGTTTTGAAACACCATTAACCGATGACAAGTTGCTATATTCGTCAAGGAATGCATGAATAGTTGAAACCATTCAATTAATAATTGCAACGATGATCATTACCTTAGCATCAATACCTATTTTTTTCAGACATTTCGATGATTTTCATTCGAATTTTTTCGATGTGTTTTTTATGGAGGCAAATTAACTTCTCATCTGTCCAAACGAGTTAATTGGCAATGTTGGATGGTTGATGCAGAATCCACTGACAAAACTGCTATTTCTGTGATTTTCATTAAAGATTGAACTGAAGTGTAACGATAAAAACGGAAATAAAGTTAATGTATGAGGGTCCTCCACCACGTGGTTGAATTTATAGTTTTTTTCAGGTGACAAGATTGTGCTGCCCTTTCACTTATCTTGAAATGTAGGATGAATTCTCGGCGTACTGTTGAAGGAAAAGGTGTTTTGGAAATCTGCAGGACAATACATTTGTTCTCAAATTCACTGCCATTCAAAAACTTTTTAAGGTTGAAGATTATTGCTAATATTAATGGTGTGATAAAAATCCATTCTTCTTGAACAAAATGGCGTATACATAATACGACTTGAAGCATTAAATACATAATAATACAAACTGCAATTTAAAAATGACGCTTCTGATAGAACACAGTGTTAAGGCATGTTCAAAGCAATTAAAAAGTAATCAAATAATTGACATTCAGACCTCAAGGGGGGGGGGGGGATCTGCCCCAGTTGCCTTCTCCCCCCTTGTATACGCGCCTGGAATAAAGAAACATTGAATTCCAGTTGTATCAATCAATAGCTCTCAGATACTGTATATTAGATAATTTAAAACATTTACAATTCAATGAAGTCTTCAAAAGGATATAGAAAATGTGGATATAGAAAAAAAATATTAGACAAAATTAAAATTAGTTATTTTGAACACAGTGAAATGGACATTAGTACGATTTCCATGACTATTATGCTCAAATAATTAATTTTAGAGAACCAATAAAATTTTCATCAAGAACATGTCTATTACTTTCTGCCAAGGCTAATACAAAAACATTTTATTCATGGCAAACTATAAATAAGTAAATAATCATTTCATAAAATCACTCACCTGTTCATGTTAACCGTTCTGTTTCACTTAGTAGCTGGTACCAATGTTCAACTGCTTTGTGGTGTCTTCGGATAGAATGAAGTCTTTGAAAAATGTGGTTCCTCCGTCTTGAAATTTCAGTTAGGCCTATTGGAGGAATTTCCTGTTTCCTTTGTCTAGATTACCAATATAAAATCTCAACCAGTTACTAGCAATTCTGTTACCAATGATAATCAATGATAACAACTTATTATTTTCTGATATTACCGATTGGAAAAAATGTGGATTTTATATTATATTTAAAATATAAACATTTTATTATTATACTTTTTTATTATTCTTTGTATTCGGTTAATGCTCCATTTTAAAGTCTAATATTTAAAGGTTAATAGTATCCAGCATGTAAATAGAGTCTCACACAGAAGAATGTAGGACTCTTCGTAACTAGAAAATTAAAGTCACTAGAAAATTCTATCTCTCTAGAAAATTCTGGAGCTGATACTTCTCTCTATATAAATTATATATAATAACAATAATATAATATCTTACTGAATTTGTAAAATACAATAGTATATCTACAAAAATTTAATAATTATTTCTTATAAAATCTATTTGAAGCCATCATTAAATAGTTTAGTCAAATTGTTTATCCAGATAGTTTTATCCAGCGTGTTCAATGACCAATGAACATGCTGGATACTATTAATTTTAAATTTAGAGCATAATAATAGTGATAAGACGGAAACATAAGCTTCTAGTATTATTTAAAAAATAGATGTATATATATCTATTAATATATTTACAATTTATTAGATATTTTCCATAGATAATACCAAAAAATAACAAGTTGGTATCATTGGTAACAGAATAGCTAGTAACTGGTTGAGATTTTATCTTGGTAATCTAGACAAAGGAACCAGGAAATTCCTCCAATAGGCCTAACTGAAATTTTTAAAACAGAGGAACCACGTTTTTCAAAGACTTCATTCTATCCGAAGACACCACAGAGTGAGCACTTGAACATTGTTACCAGCTACTAAGTGAAACATAACGGTTAACATGAACAGGTGAGTGATTTTATGAAATGATTATTTACTTATTTATAGTTTGCCATGAATAAAATATTATTGAATTGGTCTTTGCAGAATATAATTGAATTGTATTTGATGTAATTATTTCATTTTAGCATGTCAGTCCTGAAAAGCGTACGATTATGTTTCAGATAACTATTTGAAATTCAATTTTGTATTTAATCAGTATTTATTGTCTACATTTTCGATAACTTTTAAAGACTTTATAGAATTGTATTTATTTGAGATTATCCAATTAATAATATTTAAGAGCTATTGATCGATACAATTCGTATATAATGTCTTATTATTCTGTTGAATTAATGCTATCAATTTTTAATTTAGTGAGTGTGAGGAATGAAATATTTCTTCTTACATATAGTTATTTCGTAAACAATTGTGATTTGCGATATATTGATTATCTATCAATTATTCAAACCATGGGTTTTGATAAATAGTGACTATAGACTAATGAAGTAACAATGTTCTGAAACAAATTTTCATATTTTTGAAAATTGTGAATTTTACCTTTATAACGATACTGATTATGTGAAACATAGAGGAAAGCTGTATAAATTAACGATTACAGCAGAATATGGATGAGATGCTTGCATATCTTTGTGTTACTCTTGCCTTAGCAGGCATTCACAGTTCATTTCTCTTGCCTTAGCAAGCATTCACAGTTCATTTCTCTTGACTTAGCAAGCATTCACAGTTCATTTCTCTTGCCTTAGCAAGCATTTACAGTTCATTTCTCTTGCCTTAGCAAGCATTCACAGTTCATTTCTCTTGTCTTAGCAAGCATTTACAGTTCATTTCTCTTGCCTTAGCAAGCATTCACAGTTCATTTCTCTTGTCTTAGCAAGCATTCACAGTTCATTTCTCTTGCCTTAGCAAGCATTCACAGTTCATTTCTCTTGCCTTAGCAAGCATTTACAGTTCATTTCTCTTGCCTTAGCAAGCATTCACAGTTCATTTCTCTTGTCTTAACAAGCATTTACAGTTCATTTCTCTTGCCTTAGCAAGCATTTACAGTTCATTTCTCTTGCCTTAGCAAGCATTTAAAGGTCATTTCTCTTGCCATAACAAGCATTTACAGTTCATTTCTCTTGCCTTAGCAAGCATTTACAGTTCATTTTTCTTGCCTTAACAAGCATTTACAGTTCATTTCTCTTGCCTTATCAAGCATTAACAGTTCATTTCTCTTGTCTTAGCAAGAATTTACAGTTCATTTCTCTTGCCTTAGCAAGCATTTACAATTCATTCCTCTTGCCTTAGCAAGCATTTACAGTTCATTTCTCTTGCCTTAGCAAGCATTTACAGTACATTTCTCTTGTCTTAGCAAGCATTTATTGTTCATTTCTCTTGTCTTAGCAAGTATTTATAGTTTAATTTATCTTGCCTTAGCTAGAACGTATGGTTTATCTTCCTTTGCCTAATCAAGAACTTACGGTTGAATTTCCCCTGCCTAAGCAAGAACTTTTGGTTCAATTTCCCTTGCTTAAGTTATAACGAACGGTTTAAGGGAATCGTTTCACTGTTTTTTGAAATATTCACCGATTTTTTTACTTCAGTTCACCAGAGAACAGTCTAAAGAAAACGTACAGAAAACTTCAGTTCGCTGTGGCAACTGGAAGTGGGTCAGAAGTGCGAATAGTGGAGGGATATATTGATTTTGTTAGTTTGTGTGTTGTTGTGTAATAGCTTCACATTTTTGGTAGATCGCTTTGTCATAGCCAAGGAGAATCTTTAATTGGTTCCCCCGAAGCGACCTGATGTTTTATAATAGCCTCCCCTTCTTGGTAGATGGTTTTGTCGTAGCCAAGGGAGACCTTTGGTTTCAAGATTCTTTTCATTTTATGATTGTTGTTTAAATGGTTAGTCAAATGGTACATTGTCCTAAGACTAATCCCACTTTGCTATTTTATATTTTCTTGATTCTCGCCATATAAAACTAACTAGTAGTTGACGCAGTGACGCCTATCAAAAATTATTCGATTTGATAGTTTCCATTTATTTTTATTTTCTTGTGGTGTCGTATATGACTTTGGGTTTTTCTCAACACCTCGATTTATATTCTACGCTAAATTAGTTCTCTATTGTATCCATTTTCATAGTTTTACCTTATTTAATCTCCAACGTATCGTTTAGTAAATTAAAATTATATATCATCTATTCACCATTTGTATTAAAAGTAACTGTTTATATTTATATAATTTTTCAACCCAAGTTTGTTTTCAATAATCCTCCACACAGAAACTTTGGTCAAAATTGTGCCCGAGATTTGGATCGGATATGAGAAGCGGATCAGTGAAATAGTGCAGTTTTCATGCGCTGTACTGAATCACTATCTTTTTCAAACGTTATTTGATTGAACTTTATGTTTCTAATGTAATTAGTCAGAAAGATTTGATTGTTAAAAATTCTTATACATCATTAATAAAATATGTTTTACTTTTAGATTCAGCAATAATGACCGTCAGCATGCAATGCAAAATCTACGAGTTACAAGGAACACCATCCGAGATCGATCCACTTCTGTTGGACAAAATATCCATCATGAACCACACCCAAATCATGGAGAAAATATCACTAATGATGAGCGTGCAATGCGCAGAAGGGTCTCAATTCAATATTTACGAAATATAAGGGACCAAATTATTCGAGGTCGACACATTTCTGTTGGACAAAATATCCACCATGAACCACACCTCAATCATGGAGAAAATATCACTGATCAAGAGCGTACAATACGCAGAAGGGACTCAATCCAGCATCTACGAAATAGTATAGGAGACGAAATGATTCATGGACGATCCACTTCCTATGGACAAAGTACTTATTATGGACAACATGTCAATCAAAGTGAAAATAACCATAATGAAGAAATCTCTACTGATAATCAATCTGAAATGATTGATATGTATAATAATGTCGCGTATGATTTTTACGACGCAGAGGGGTTCTACCAAGGAAATAAGGATAAATTTGTTCCAATCGTAATTGATAAAATTTCAGAAGGAACAAGAACACAGTGGAAGGAGAAGATTTCTACCTTCATTAACAATCCTTGTGACTACGATAACGTATGTGGTCTCTGTTATGAAAGTTATTCTAAAGATACAGACTTCATGTTACTACTCGATTGTCCACACCTTTTCTGTGAGGCCTGTGTGAAGGAATGGTTCGGACCTGCTAGTAGCAACACAACGTAAGTTATCAAATTATAAAAATACTTCTTATGTTAAACAGAACCCTTTATACAGTATTCATTGGCTCTCGGAAGCTCTCTATAGTAAAGTGATGCTAAATTGTAAAAGGTGAAAAAACCAATAGTGATATATTGGATAAAATATTCTTTTTCATTAAATGGATCTAAGTAGTTAATTTGATGTTACTATCATATTAGAATTAGAATTATACGCTGTTTCCTGACGATGATGATGAAATATGAAATAGACTTCGAATATAGACTTCGTTGAAATCTTGAAAAATAAATTGTTGCTTCAAAGCTTCACACTTATAAATTTATTTATTAAAAAATAAAGTAAAAATCATATTTTTTCGGAATTTTGACAAATTTTTCTGTAGAATGAGAAATATTTATCTATAATAATTTATTTGCATGATCTTAATTATCATTTTCTTAATTTTTTTCAGGAATTCATGCCCGATGTGTCGTGCATCAATCTCTGAAATTCTGAAAGGACAAAATCTTCCAAGAATTTTTAACCATCTTTCTGGGGATGAAAATATGGGGACTTTTAATTGTTAAGATTAATGTTAAGTCTCTGAAGACAACTATTCGAAGAGCATTACGAAATTTCGATGCCTATGAATTAAGAGGAGTTGCTCACAATTTAGCGGAAGGATCTCTAAAACTATTTAGGTCTAGGGGGAGGTGTTTTTGTGACAGAATTTCTTATTATAAATTCTTTTAGTGATTTCATTTGTTAATACCTTTGTGACGTGATAAGTTGTATTTTGTTTATTTCATTCCTTGGGTTTTCTTAAATAGAATTGTGTATATATATGATTTCATTTCTAATGATCTACTCATTTATAATCTTGTTGTTCATTTTCTGTAAACTAATTTCTTATTGTTTCAACAATGTTAATGCTATAGAAGTTAGTTAATAGACTCTCAATTTCTCAATGCTTGATCAAATCGTCATCTGTTAAGTACTGTGCTAATATATCTCCGAGGCAGTGCCTAAACTATCTGGAAGTAATTTAATTCATTATACAAGATTTTTCACAGGTAGGATTTAAATTCATTCTTATGTAATAAAATTTATTCAAGCATCTGTTCGGGTACTCTTGCAGCAGAAATAGGTAGACTAGCCAGTAAATGATATGTGTCATATATTCAACTTAGAAAATATTTGTTAATTAGGATAGTCTGTTAGGTAATTTAGATCAATCTTCCTATTAAAATAGGATCTAAATATAGTAAACTAAATTTACTTTACGATTCGCTTGAGCCTTTAGTTCATATCCATTTACAATAAAATTTTCTTAACACCGAACACTTTGTATCCGGTTAATGAGTAACACCTAAAACTTGTTTAAAAAATTACTGACTTTATAGCTTGCAATCGTATGTAATTTAGGATTAACTTTTGTTCTTGGTGTGAACTTTGTTCGTTAATTAGCATTAAAATAGTTGGATCCTTCCGTTCCTATTAAAAAATATTGTACTATTTCTTAACGTTTTGAATCAATTTTTTTAATAGGAAATTAATTAAAATTAAGGCAATCTTTCCATATTCCTTGGAATAAATTACTTGGTCCTCGCTAAGGAATCTTCCTTGAATCCACCCTCTACCGAAACCTTATGTGAACTTCATTACCGGATCGAGTGATAGATATCATAAGATTAATTGTGTTATAGTTTATAAGTGTACTAAAATATAAATGTTGAAATGAATGTTGTACCTATTTTATCCTTTGAATCAGGAAATTTCGAAATAAATGGAAAAGTTGCTATATTTGAGAACCTGTATAATTTTCTATATGTTAGTAATGTAGAAAAATTAAGAAGCCGACTATGTAACTCCGGTGACTTGTTCATCCCTCTCCGGTATATTCCACCGCAGGTATATTCCACCTTGGAAAGGTCCACTCCACTTACCGTGTTAGGTTTGATTATTTCTTTAATATTAATCATTTAATTATAGTTTACATTATACAATTGTAACTTCCACTTTCTTTGTAGCATATTAAAGCTTTTATTAGAAAATCAGAAGCAGTTTACTTTTTACTACGCATGTGATAGAATAGTGAATAGCTAAAAAAAAGTTTTATAAATTCTTATTATCAGATGATGTATTTAGTTTTTCAATCACAAGATGATTATCTCCACTACCGCTCATACGATAGCTATTTTAAGTGTAAAATGATGCCATCTAGCTATCTTTATTCAATTTGATTTGATATTTTGATTTCGAGGTTATTGATAAGGTGTACGTATATTGCACCGAACTATTTGACTTGATGATTTATTGCAAGTTTTTTTTTTACATGGGGTTTTTGACCTTGGGAGTTTTTGTCCTAGAATCCAAAATAGCACCTTATAAGCAAAACGTGAAAACTTTGAATGGGTTTTCACTGCCAGCTGACCCCCTTCATACCTTTCCCAATCATTGTTATAAGAGCATATTCAACAGTTTCATGTTAAAAGGAATGAAAAAATGTGTTTGCACAGTTAATGTAAATGCAAATTAATCCCTACACAGATGATCTCTCCAGCTTACTCTTGCTCTAGTTCTCTCATCTTATCTTGACAAGACTCTGCAGTTTTCAAATGACTATCATAAGCTTTTCTGAACATTGTGTAGCTGTTTTGTCATTCAGAATTTCCTTATATATAGGACTATTATAGGAGCTTTTAGATTCGAAAGCATGCATGATATTATGTTTCTCTCACTGTTAACATAGATATAGTATATAGTTTTTCGATAAAAAATAACTTAAATTGCAGAGTAAATATTTTTTGTTATTGAGTTTACTGATAACATGAAATTATGTTAGGCTTCCTAGATTGTCCATGATGTAATTCGATGAGTGAATTTTGACTAAGAATTAATTTATGGATACTCGTTCATTATCTCATTAGACAACTTTTATAAGTTAATTAAAGATTATTAACTCATACAAATGAATTACTTAATGCAATTATTTAGTTATTGAGTTTAATGATGATATAGGAATCTTTAGGGATATCCAGATAGGCCATATGCATATTCAATATTCCATTTTAATTAGATGGTTTGTATTCTTATTCCGCTACAGAAACAAGATATCCTGTAGGAGAGAACCGGGTGAGTTCGTACATTTTTCCTTCCAAGGCTTATAGAATCATAACTATTTGGGATAAAAGTTTGTTCTAACTCACAATTGAATCTATAGGTATTCAACTGCTTATAACTACAAACTAAATTATTTAAAACCTTATAGTTCTCTCTTAATATTTATTTTTATGAGTTGCATTTGTGTGTACGAACTCTCCCCGAAGTGCAGGTGAGTTCGTACAAGCAGAGTATCACTCCGTACAGTACTAAAGAAGTCGATAAAAAATGGAAAATTCTGTAAGAACTTCATAAACAATATGGAAAATATTACAAAACTTCATAAATGCAGTTTCCTTACAATTGACTGAAGCCCTTTTGAAATAACAAAAAAATCACAAAAGGCTTCATAACCGATGTTTTCCGAACTAGCTAGATTATAGAGCGTCAATTTCCATCGTTAGCTTACGCTTTGCTTTCAAATTTGTTTCTCTTCCAGTAACTCTTTTTCTAGGGTATCAGTTGCTATCATTAACCTTCTTGGTTATCTGCCTCTGCTGTTGCTCTTTCTAGGAGGAGCCTTTGGGGATGACCGAATGTTTTCAAAAATATTTCTAAAAATGAAACATTCGAGCTAGAGGGGTCTGGTTGTGGCTCGGTGGATGGTGAAGTATGAAAAGACTAGGAGGATAGTGAAACAGGAGAAGGCTCGATACGGTGAAGCAGGAGAAGTCTCGGAGGATGGTGAGTTAGGTACAGGCTCGGTGACAGTGAAGCATGAACAGGCTCGATGGATGATGTGGCAGGAGCATGCTCGGTATGGTGAAGTAGGATAAGGCTCGGAGGATGGTGAAGTAGGTACAAGCTTGGTGGATAGTGAAGCAGAAGCAGCCTGGGTGGATGGTGAAGTAGGAGCAGGCTTGGTGGATGGTGAAGCAGGAGTAGACTCGAGATGGTGAAGTAGGAGAGAGCTCGGAGGATGGCGAAGTAGGAGCAGGCTTGGTGGATGGTGAAGTAGGAACAGGCTTGGTGGATGGTGAAGTAAGAACAGGCTCGGTGGATGACGAAGTAGGAACAGGCTCGGTGGATAGTGAAGCAGGAGCAGGCTCTGTGGATGGCACATTTTCTACTTGCTTCCGCTGATAATGATTTGAACTATTCTCAGCATATTCTGGAATAGCACTGTCCATTAATATTTCACTGGTAAAAACTTTATAATTTATGCTCATCTAATTCTGAACCATTTCTGGATCTCTGTGTGGCATCTTACATCGTCATCGGAGAAGCTTTATACAATTTTGCAGCTGTATTTACTGATGTTCCATTTTTGTATACGTTATATGCCTGTTCCACATCACAGGAATAATATTGTTCCGATTTTTTTGCGTGTAATAATCAAGGCATATACGAAAAATGAATATAGAGGTGAATACGTACATAAAGGGGTGAAACCGTACAGAAGAGGATGTGCCCGTACATATTTGTACGATGACACCCCACACTGCCATTTAATTTTCAAAATGGAATACATTGGATTTTAATGAGTTTTAACTAAATGTTAACGTTTACATACGTAAATAATATCTTAGTGATTACTATTATTCCATATGAAGTTTTTAGACAGTAAATTGTAATGCTATGGCTTAGCTCAAGTAGTGAGAAAAATACATTTTAGTGCTGAAAGTATATGATCTCTCACCGAAGGAACATACTACACCGTCACGCGCCGAAACTTGTCTTAAACTATTTGTTATTATAATGTTTAGGATCTCTCAAGTTTCAACGGGTTAGAACCTAACAGGTGTTGAGTTATGGCCCTGTTCGGATTCACCCGCTTTACGAACTCACCCGGTTCTCCCCTATGTTTTGTTTCCTGTTCAAAATATACAGGAAACATATCATAGAGGAAAATATCAAGAGTAATATACTACAAAAAGATACACCACTCTCGGATATTCCGATAACGAAAATGCATTGAAAAGCCACCCATGTTTAGAAGTATTTGCAACTAGCTGTTCTAGTTTAATTAACTATTAATTTCCAATATTCAATTTGACAAAACATGACACAATTTTCATAAAAAAACTAGTCTAAGAATTACATGAGGATATTTTGATTAAGACAAAATGTGCGATTACGTAGCAGCTTCAAATAGTCACTTCAAAACACATGTGGCACCATGATGTATTATCTGTAACTAACTGAATTTCTTGATTTGCCATTGAAAAATAATTAATTCCGAATTTGAACACTCTATAATATGAGTTTTACGAATAAATATGTAACTTTTGAAAGCAAGTGTGCACGGTAACTCATCTATGATGAAATCCTATAAAGCAAATCACACTTATTATTAGAGTCCAGAGTAAAGAAGTAACATATGTAGTGAAAATATTTTGTGTTGTCTGCCATTAAGTGGCCATCAGTTTTCAATATGCATCTCTATGTAGATAAAATGATATATTTAATTGAAGTTATACGAGCAAAACTCCTATAATATGAAATCCTGCGTAGTGAATATCCCAATGCAGTATGTACATTTATAATGAAATTATTTATATTTAAATGAAAATATTTTGTGTAGATGGTCATAAAATGGCCAGTTTTCGATGCATATCTTGAGGTCCTATGTAGTGAATAAGCTCACTAGTGAACTAAACTTTTTTTCGTTATTAAGGAGTTCTACTGTATCACGAGTAAAATAAATTTATTAGCATATTTTGTAGTTAAAATACCCGCGCAAAAAATGGATATTCCCAAAACATTCTCGGAATATTCCCAAGGAATGTTCCATGATGATCATTTTTCGATATTCAGGAAATGCAGTTTTTTGACACTTTTATGGAATAGTCCCATAAATCACAAGGGAAAATCTAGGGAATCGCAGAGATGAATCTCAATGGAATAATGAAGGAATACCAATGGAATAAGACATAAAAGTATGAGGGAATATTGAAGGAATTCCTATGGAATAAGACATCCAAAGTAAGAGGGAATATCTATGGAATGAGACATCTAAAGTAAGAGGGAATATTGAAGGAATACCTATGGAAGAAGACATCTAAAGGAAGAGGGAATATTGAAGGAATACCTATGGAATAAGACATCTAAATGAGGAGGGAATGTTAAAGGAATACATATGGAAGAGGACATCTAAAGGAAGAGGGAATATTGAAGGAATACCTATGAAATATGACATCTAAATGAGGAGGATATATTGAAGGAATACATATGGAATAAGACAACTAAAGGAAAAGGGAATATTGAAGGGATATCTTTTGAATGAGTCATCCAAAGAAAAAGGGAATATTGAAGAAGTACCAATGGAATAAGACATCCAAAATAAGAGGGATCACTGGCCATGTATCACTATTCACTTGAGTGCATAACTTAATTGTCACATAGCTATACACCAAGAAGTTTAACTTGAACAAATAACTGTATAAAAAATCTACGAATATTAACACTTTAATTACAGGACACATTGCTTAAATCTAAGTATTTCCACAATTGTCCCTTTGTACTGGGATTAAATGAAAGAAAATAAACATACGTCAATCATTTTATTAAAATATCAAATAGTACATGATTTAGAAAGAGCTAATGTAATCAAGCACAAATTAATTCCTGGGCAACTTGTTTTTATGTTGTTGAGGCTCTAACTATGTTCTATAAACTCTCAGTTTTTTTCACTAGATATTTCTTATTTATTCTATACCGCTATGGTTGTACTTTTCAATTTCAATGTTTTCAATTTTAGTTAAGAAAAGCTCACAGGTTTCATTTCCCATCACCTTCTCATTTTCCTCTTCCATCTGTTAATGCAGTCAACACTCAACAGTGCTTTCGTATCTTTTTGCAAAATTATTGACCACTACAATTGATTGGTGGTAGCTTAATTTGCTATGAGCTACTTTGCTGTGTGACAACTAGTACAAAGTCTTTTGCATTTGGTTCTTTACATTAACCTGGAGCAAATTTATTCAATCAAGCACTTAATTTTGTCATTATTCTTAAATTCATTGGTATTCTCGACTATGAAGTGAATCTAGTGGTGTCAGCGCAGCTATAGTTTTAGTGCACGCACTTCATACTATATAGTTCACACAACGAAATGAAGAGGACATGTCTCTAGATTTGTAACTTCTTAAAGTAAACCATATTGCCAGAAACTGTGACAGTGGTACCTAAAAAGAAATAAAATTATTAATTATCATCTATCAATAATCTGTATTCAATAAGTTAATCCATAAACTAAATAAAAAACATAAGTGATTCATTCAAATTTTAAAAGATGAAAAAGTAGATAGTAAAGAGAATACAGAATTAGATAAGGAAAAAGGTTTTGAGAAACCATAAGGGTCAAAAAAGTAAAAAAATCAAATTAAAGTAAAACAAAAAAGGGCTCATAAACGAAGAAAAGCTACTATGAACATTATTAACACTGAAAATCATTATTGACACTTTTAAAATTTTAATATTTAAATCTAGTCAGTTAAAGAACAGGTCACTGAAGAAATAATTCTATGAAATTTTATATTTCACTTACAGAGGATAGAGAATATATATTGTTTAACCTAGGTTATAGCTAAATATTCATAAACATTTCGTAAAATAAATTAACATAGTGAAACCATTTACAATTAAAGTATAAACTGAGTATATATGAATAGAAATAGGACTACAAACTAAAATAGTACGGTAAGTAGGTTCATGCAGGTAAATTGCAGCATTTTAATTTTTAATTGCATTTCAATTCTGAACCAAAATTCCATTACTATGTTGCATAGCTATCAAATGGAGCGCAGTGCATGCTATAATTTATTAATTTAAGTTTTTAACGTGTGTTTTGAATATATGAAGTGTATGTTGCTAGAAGCCGCAGTTAGTTAGTGTGCCGCAATTTACATGCTTGACTCTACTCTTATTCCGTTATCACCAGATATCAATACTTAACTTTAAACCAAAATTTAAAATTGTTGAGTGATTTGATGAAATATGAAACAATGGTGTACATACGTTAAACATTTACAATCACAATACTAACCTGTTTTATCTTGAATTGACACTAATTTAACTACTATCTATTATAACCCGTCTATTACGTCTGAACTGCAGTGCTGCAAGGCGAAAACTAAATTGGATAACAAATATTTTGGCTACCTGATTCGCAACTTTTAGTAGTTTCGCATTTCATACAAACGAAATAAGTAATTTTTGTAGGTACTACTAATTTCTGATAGGGAGCCAGCATTAAATTTACTGATCCGATATTCTATTCATTTAGATCGATATTTTTAATTTACTTGGTTGTTTAGTATCTGCTCTAGAACAAAAGGCCATAACGCTGACGTTTTGAAATACAAGAGACTGGAAGAAGCAACCAGAAAGGAAACTGACTTATAGAAGAAGTCACATTATAAGTCGGTGACAAAGCTCATGGATGCAGAAAAGCTCGGTGAAGGAGTTTCGTTATTAATGGAAGATGAAAATGGAAGCACATACCTAACACGAAAATCTAACACCTCATAGACGAAGAGCTTAACTCTTGCGCTATTCTCAAAAACTACAATTATATAGATGGTAAAAATTAGAAGAGAACATATGAAATCCAAATTACAACAGTTCATCTCACAAACTAACGTTTCTTCGTTTTCGAATTAGACAACCAAACTCTAAGGAAATAGAAAAAAATCATCGTTCGATTCAATTGACATTCCTTTGTTGTTTGAAATACATACTTTAAATTTCCCTTCTTCCAGGAACATTCCTTCATATAACCCAATGGGATATATTCCTTATCAAAAATATTGAAATAGTTCCAGGGATATTCAAAAGTATTTCTTAGTAAGTAAAATTTTTCATTCGATTCCCGTTACATTCTGTCATTGTTTCACTAAGAATACTGTAGATCCCAAATGTTCCAGGGATATTCCTTCGTTATATTTTTGGGAATACTATTATATGTAACTAGCTTGAAAATTCTTGGGATATTTATGGGATATTCATAATGGAATGCTATCAAAAATATATATTCCAAGAATATTCCAATTTGTTTCGCATGGAATACTATAGAAATATGATATTCCCTGAATATCCTAGGATAATATCTGACCGAATACTGTAACTCTCCAATATTCCTGGAATATTCCCTCGTATAAGAATTTGAATAGTATCCAATATTATTGTTACAGGAATATTCCTTCATCATCAAACTGAGAGTGCAGACTAAGAGGGAATATTGTAGATATTAAGGGAATATCCCAGGCATAAAACCTTCTTGCCCGGGTAAAGTTTATAAATCTGTATAGTTAATTAGTTATATGTACAAGTTATATATTAGTAATTAAAGTATCGGAATAATTACATTAACTAATTTGGTAACCCAAACGTTATTTAAGAAATTACATTTTATGATAAAAAATTTATTAATAATGATAGAAATCAATAACTTTTAAAAAACTGAAGACCAGAGCACCGGAGATAACAATTATCGCAAATATACATCTCGTATAGAATAATAGAATAAGTTTTATTTCTTATCTCAACATGCAATATTCCATTAATAATTTAAGCTGTTTATATGTCAACTTCATGCAAAACACGCTTAATCTTAAGAATATTTTATAATATGACCATGAAAATCAGTCTATGTAATTCAAATATACCCTTATTGATAAGCCAGGAATATATGATACGAATGCATGGTATAACTTAATATCCATTCGATATTTATATCTTAAACTGTTATGGCTAATAACTCTAGTGTATACGTTAACATAATCAAGATAATAGTTGATATATATTTTAAATTCTTATTAAAGTTACAACTAATTTGAAGGTAAAAATGATATTCATTATACATATAAGGAAATACACCACATTCATTGTTTGTACGTACATTATCACATCCGGTTTGTCACTAGTGGTTCTACGACTTGGGTCTCCGACCACTCATTCGGGCATAACCAGTGTGGTGACCGGAGAATTCGCTGTGGGAAATTTCACCGTCGGAATTTTCGCCGTTGGAAAATTCGCCGTTAGGTAGATTCACCGTGAGAAATATTTAAGTAATTTTTAAATAATAATATAATGGGATATATTTATTTCTATGTATGTTAATGACTATATGGAAATAATATTAAAAATAATATATGACTAAACATATTATATTCCTATTTATTCCTCATATTACGTTAGAATCGCAGCAACGAAGATTTTTATGGATTCTAAAATAGAAATGAATGGAATTTTGGTTTAGAGAGATCACATACACTCACAAGAGAGATATTTCAAATGTAGCATTCTTAGCACTACCTTGAAATATTTTGTGACATGCACAATAATTCAGATTTCAAGAGGTAATCCGTACAATGTAATACCGAATAAATTAATTTAAAAAAATCTATAATTAGGTAGATGTGAAACCTTCTTTAACTCTGAATAGTACATTAATTAGAAAAGCGTTATCTTAAATTCGCAATATAAAACACAAAGGAACTCTTAACACTTTTAAGAAGAAGTGATGCAAACCGACTAAGATTAGCCAAAACACAGCTGACTACCACTAGTGATCTTCTTATTCGTCTTTACTGAACAGTTTTTATACCAATGAAATCAACTTCGACTATTTAGTCAACCAATCAAAACACTAAAAAATCTATACAGTGATCTCTTGTCACACAAAATTATACGATTACTGATTGAAATAAACATTGCATATATGAACAGTTATATAAATTTTAGGAATCTTAGTTTTATCAGATACCAAATGTTAATAAAGGTTGAGAATGGACTTGCTGCAATATGTATCGATATTTTTACCATTAAGATT
>CANNZV010002969.1:0-77849 GCA_947561585.1 Caprella mutica
CGAATTACACTGAATTATACCGAATTACACTATACTCAATACCGAATTACACCGAATTATACCGAATTACACCGAATTATACCGAATTACACCGAATTATAGCGAATTACACCGAATTATACCGAATTACACCGAATTATACCGAATTACACTATACTCAATACCGAATTACACCGAATTATACAAAATTACACTATACTCAATACCGAATTATACCGAATTACACCGAATTATACCGAATTACACTGAATTATACCGAATTACACTATACTCAATACCGAATTACACCGAATTATACCGAATTACACCGAATTATACCGAATTACACTATACTCAATACCGAATTACACTATACTCAATACCGAATTATACCGAATTACACCGAATTATACCGAATTATACCGAATTACACTATACTCAATACCGAATTATACCGAATTACACTATACTCAATACCGAATTATACCGAATTACACCGAATTATACCGAATTACATTGAATTATACCGAATTACACTATACTCAATACCGAATTACACCGAATTATACCGAATTACACTATACTCAATATCGAATTATACCGAATTACACCGAATTATACCGAATTACACTGAATTATACCGAATTACACTATACTCAATACCGAATTATACTGAATTACACCTAATTATACCGAATTACACCGAATTATACCGAATTACACTATACTCAATACCGAATTATACCGAATTACACCGAATTATACCGAATTACACTGAATTATACCGAATTACACTATACTCAATACCGAATTACACCGAATTATACCGAATTACACCGAATTATACCGAATTACACTATACTCAATACCGAATTACACCGAATTACACTATACTCAATACCGAATGATGTAAGGATCGTAATGTCTCCTTATAAAGATCTTATAATGTCAGCCGTCAAAATAGGAGCCTATTCAGAAATGATGCATATATATGCATTAAGTTCAATTATACAATAAGTCAATTCGTTCTTACTATCCTCCAGTAGTTCAAGATGAATTCATTGCAGGACCATTAAGCCGGAAGGTAATTGACCGTAATGTCAAGAAGTCCGAACAAAATGCTTGTACATTGATGTGGACGGCAATGAACATTCCAAAAGATTTTGAATCTTATATTCCTAATCATTTTTGTCTTCTCTGTCCAATAACGACACCAAAAGTTTTAAATACTGTCGATTTAACGGTAGACTGTAAAAAAGAAAAAACTAGCAAAATTGATCTTGTAAACCCTTCAGTTTTCTGCACAGAAGGTGAGGCTGAAAAAGAATATGTTGACCTTTCACATTCTGAATTGGATGATGAAAGGCAAAGTTTAACATCATTGGAAGAAGAATCAACTGCAGGTAGATGCGGGAATATCGATGCAAGTAGCAGCTTTGATGATATTAAAGATGATTCGACCTCCGAATATCTCACAGGCGATCTCAAAAACAGCAACTTCATGGATACAGATTCTATTATTGACATATTGAAATCTGAATACAAAGGAGTTACGAAAATTCCAACAGGCTTAAAGGAAAATATCTATTTCGTTGTAAATAATGAAATGAATTTCAACAGGAGAATGAATAAAATAAGAAGCACATTTGCTGATGATTGTGGCGTTTGGACCAGCTCAAGTGGTGCCACACCAAAAGTGCATTTCTTAATGGAAAATGAAATTATGAATAGAGTTTACCTTTCCAAAGGAAAATATGGGCACTACAAATTAATTAATAAGAAAAGAAGATTCATACCGTGCAGTCCTCAACCAGAAAAAAGTAAGATAACAATTATGCACAGAAATTACTCTACTTTAAAAAAGTGTAACTCATATAAGCGGAGAATTTCTTGGCTGGATAATTCGACTTCGAAGTTATCTGTGGTTGAGTACATTGGTCACTTTCCTGGCCGAAACCCTCATGGAAATTCTACTCGCAACGATAATGACTTCATACGAACCCCATCTGCAACCTTGGAAAAAATTTCCGTTATGACTTCTAAAAAACACACTCCAAAATCAGTTTACAATAAACTGATCTTGAATAGCGAAGATGATTTTTATGAACCAAGAAATATGAAACAAATCTATAACAAGATGTACAATGATAATAAAATTCTCCAGCCAACTGCAACAGGAAATTTTGCAGACCAAGTACAGCATATCACTTCTAGCATGCATGAAAATAATATCGTTCAGCAAGTTATTCACACAAAAGGTGCAAGGCCTGCTGTTGTTCTCTATTCAAATGAACAAATAGAGGATTTTAAAGCCAACTGCTGTTCTGGTCTAACTTGCTTATCGTTTGATAGAACATTCAATTTAGGACATCTTCATGCAACTGTTGGGGTGTTCAAGGAACTTTCTCTGACTAGAATGCGATCCAAAAGTAACCCAATTTTCATTGGACCAATTTTTGTACATGGAGAGGCTACGGAAAAAATGTATTCTATTTCTTTTAATTCGCTTGCAAGTGAATTGAAAGTAGATTGCTCAAAATTAGTGCTTGGTAGTGATGATGAAACAGCTCTGCGCAATGCCATGAAAACTGCTTTCCCTCGCAGCAATCAAATTGTGTGTACGCGGCATCTTTTCCAGAATATCAAGCACTATCTGCAAGATAAAGTCGGTTTGACTCAAAATCAAAGATCACTCATCATTGGAAAAATAAAAAATCTTTTCCAGGCAAATGACATAGTTGAGAGCAACAGTCTGGTTGATGAAATAAAAACTTAGTGTGTGGAGAATGCTCCTCAATTCCAAAAGTACTTTGATAATAGAGTACTAGCTCTGATGAGACTAAATCAAGTAGGTACTGACGATATATTTTGGACGAACAATAATTGTGAGTCCGTGAATCACCTTTTGAAAGCATTAACTCAATGGAAGCAAAAAATTCTTTCAGATCTTATTGTTATGTTAAATGATCAAATCAAAGGTCAGTACAGAGACATGGAGAGAGCTATTACAGGGAGAGGTGAGTTTAGTTTGGTAGATGAGAGCTTTTATTGTACACCGGAAAGATGGGCACTTAAAACTTCGAAGGAGAAAGAAAAGCTATTATCGAGAGTGATGCACAGTTCTAAGAGAAGCGACAAATCATGTATATCTAAGGACAATAAATTAGAAGTCCTTACTCCAACTAAGTTTGGTAAAAAACCTGGTCAACGGAAAAGAAGCAGAGCGGAGAGATCAAAGACCTTAAAAAGGAGGAGGTTAGACTGAACTGTTGTTCTCTATATCTATATGCTGATCCACAATTAAATACATATTTGATAATTTCTGAAACACTTTACCACATACAAAGTTCTTATTCTCAATTACGTAATTGAAAAAGCATTGTCCACACACCAAGTGTATTTCATCAGATATTAAAATTATATCCTTCATTACTTTATTATTTCTGCTTTTAATAATTGTCAATCATTAATTATACTGATTTTTTATTTATCTAGGAGAGTTTATTTTTTATAAGAGAGATATTGTTCCGTTAGAAAATTCCTTTTTAGTTCTTGATAAATTGATTATGTTTTTTTCTCAACCTCATTAAACAGGATATCTATTGATATTATTTTTGGTTTTCCCCATTCTAAATGATATGAGTAATGTATTTCTACATAAACAGGGTGACCCACAAAAAAGTGCACTCATCTTTGAAATAATATTATAAATGTTGTATTTATAAGTAGATAAAAAGAGAGTTAAAGTAAAATTAGAATTTTTTTTACATGTTCCCATTCTACAACCATCATGTGTATATATAGCGTTAGCGGGAATTAATTAGAAACTTTAACAAATATACAAGAAAGACAGATATTAATTGAATAGCGTTTACAGAACTGAAATAACCTCTGTTGATTTTATGTTATACCTATAAATTCAAAATGAAGGCTAATCATTGGTATTAACTCTTATAGAATCGAAAGCAATGAAGATGGTAGAACTGATGCATGTAAAAAATAGATCTTTTTTTTTTAAATTTTCATTGTACTCTATTTTTGATCTACTTATAAATACGATATTTATATTAATTAAAAATTGGGTACACTTTTTTTATGGGTTACCCTATATAAATAGGGTTACTTGAATAACATATATCATGTTCAGAAATCAGGGAAAACATGCGACCAATAGGAAACAGGATTGAAAATTATTGTAAGAGTTGAATTTATAATTTAAATTATTTAATTGGTCAATATTATTTATTTTAAATTTAAGTGTCATTTTGGATATGAACTAATTATTTTCTTTTCAATATCTTCTCTTTTCAATAAAATTTCTTATTTATATACTGCATTGTATTATTTACTATATCTAGTTGATATTCAATACATCAAAATAGGATGGTACAAATCAAGACTCAATGCTGATAGTGGAATTATCCTAAAATTGATGCTTTTGAGATCATGTTATTCTTAACTGGTGTCAGAACTATTAAATTTTATATATATATTTCATAAAATGAACCACATCAAGCAGGATAGGAAGACAGTGAAACTCCTGAGTTATGAAGTATTGGTTGATTGTGATTGTCTTGTAACTTTTTGAAGAAAGGTCAAAATGCCTTTGACCTCATCACTTTTGAAGGGTCATAACTTCTTTATTATTAGTCTTAAAACAAAATGTTTAACAGTTTATTCGTTCAAATAAGCTAGGCAATCTTCTTAAGTGTACAAAATCTATTTAAATTCAACCTTTTAGATGAAAAATATAGCATTTACTCTCTTAATCTTGACCTTTGATCTCAAAGTCTTCAGCTGACACAAGATTTATTGGAACAAATGATTTAGATTTACTATTGGTTGGGAAATTAATATTTACTATACTACTATTATAAATAAGGATAAGGGATATATTTGAGCTGAAACAGGTACGTAAGACAAGGAAAATAAATATATATATAAAAGTACAAGAAAATAAATCTTTATTTAGAAAAGTGAAATTGTTTGTAGAGGTTAAAAATTTAATTTATTAATACTAAATTCACTACGAGTTATTAATAATTACGTATAAATATTTATTAATTTTTACCAATATTGATTATAGGTTCATAAAGTTTAGCAAATTTTAGTAGAGGTTAAACGTCTGCTTTGACCATATCGCTGACGTCAAAAAGAAATTAAATACAAGGAACTGGAAGAAGCAGTCAGAAAGGAAAGTGGCTCCATGAACAAAGTCACCTACCACCGTCGGTGACAAAGCTCATGAATTCAGAAAAGCTACTCCGTGAATGCAGTCACTTACCAAGGAATGTGACGAAACGAGACACAAGCACCGGTGGCTGCACTCACACGGATGGAAGAGGAAAATGAAGAGGTGATACTAAATGAAACCTAACATAAAATCTAAGACCACGTATAGTTGAAGAGTATTACCCTAGCGTTATCCTCTAAAACTGCGAGTAGTAAGTATTAAAAATGATGAACATGGTAATAATGAAAAAAAGACAATGCATAATCCTAATTACAACAGTTCGGGCCCCCTTCATTTTCCATTCACCACAGACAGTTTCAGGATAGAGCCCCTTGACAGAGCTCAATTGAAGCATTTTGGTGTAAATTTTTACGTATTTGTAATTTTGTCAATTAAAAGTTACATATTAAAATGCTGGAACATATAATGTCTAATTCGTAGTGAAAGGGCTAAATTTTTCAAATAAAATTCTATAGAAATTAAAATGGTATGACTTAATACATTTTGGGGACATCTCAAAAGTCCGACACCCCAATACTCAGTCTGACACCCATAGTCAGTCAGTTACATCTTTCTGTATTATTATTTCTCGTTTTATTTTTCGATTGAAATAAAAATTATAATTAAATAGATATAGGTACTAGACTACATATATACATATAATATATATACATAACTTATATAAACAATTCAGTTATTTTCCTTAATTTCATTTTTCTAATGTTATATGTATTCCTATCTAATTTATTCTAATATTATTAAAAGCTGTCCCTCATTCGATTTCATCATTTAATGTAGTTTTTTTATCCGCTAGTTGTACAGCACACTTAGTGATTATTTAATAACCGGGCAGGACGACATATAATTTGATGTTAAATCAGTAATAAACTACAAAAGTGTCGGGCTAATGGGGTGTCGAACTAATAGATAGTAACCATACATTTTGATATTGATAATGCTGTGAAGCCTAATTGCCCATAATCATTGCAGTGTAATAACTTTAAATTAATATTGAAAAATCCTGACCAATGATCAAGGATGAAATTCGGTGTAATTTGGTACTCAGTGTAGTGTTATTCGGTATAATTATGTGTAATTCGTTATAATTTGGTGTAATTCGGTTTAATCAGGTGTAATTCGGTATTGAGTATAATTTAATTCGTATAATTCTGTGTAATTCGGTATTCAGAATAGTGTAATTCGGTAAAATTTGGTATAATCAGGTGTAATTCGGTATTGATTATTGTGTAATATAGTGTAATTCGGTATTGAGTATTGTGTAATTCGGTATAATTCGGTATAATTCGGTGTAATTCGGTATTGAGTATAGTGTAATTCGGTATAATTCAGTGTAATTCGGTATAATTCGGTGTAATTCGGTATAATTCGGTATTGAGTATAGTGTAATTCGGTATAATTCGGTGTAATTCGGTATTGAGTATAGTGTAATTCGGTATAATTCGGTATAATTCGGTGTAATTCGGTATAATTCGGTGTAATTCGGTATAATTCGGTGTAATTCGGTATAATTCGGTATTTAGTGTAACCCGTCAGTGAGTCATATTAGATATATATTAATATCCATTGACGCGTGAAGAAGATAAAAGAGCCCCGACCACTGACCAGGGGTATAATTCCTTGACTACTGATCAAAATTAAAATTTACTGACCACTGACCGGGGTATAATTCCCTGACTACTGATCAAAATTAAAATTTACTGACCACTGACCGGGCTATAATTCCCTGACCACTGACCATGGTATAATTCCCTGACCAATAAACAAAATTAAAGTGTCCTGACTACTGACCAAAATTAAAATTTGCTGACCACTGAGGCACTGACCAGGGATATAATTCCCTGACCACTGACCAAAATTAAATTGTCCTGAGCACTGACCAAGGGTATAAATCCCTGACCACTGACCAAGGGTATAAATCCCTGACCACTGACCAAGGGTATAAATCCCTGACCACTGACCGAAATAAAGTCTTGACCATTGACCAACGGTATAACTCCCTGACCACTGACCAAAATTAAAAAGTCCTGACCACTGCCCAAATTAAAACAACTAAATTTCGTATCATGACGGTATCAGTTAAGGCATTATTAAGACTACGAGGGCTGGGAACTACATGACTTGCTAAAATGTTACAACAAAAAAAAACTGTAAATAGAAAATGAAGCAACTGTAACATAAACATTAAAGGTCCCCTCCAAGCAAATTTTTTTATTGCCTTAATCAACGAGGCTAATGTTTCTTATTATTTTACTGCAAACCCCATAAAATTTGATAGCATATTTTTAACTTTATATGCTTTTAAAGATTTTTATAATCCAAACTCTACAAAACCTACTTTACTTCCGACTTTCTAAGTTTCAGTCTAAAGAAGAAGAATGTACACCATTTGTTTTGATTGTCAACTAGGTATTTGGTTTATTAAATCTATTCATTATTCGTTTAAAGGTTTAAATTTGGATAAACTTATTATAGAAACGTTTATATACTTTTAGAAACAATTAATATTTTAATAGAGAGCCAAAAACGCTTTGTTTGTTTAAAAATCTAAATTGCAATCATAACAAAGAGTGTACAATCTTCTTTCTCAGCGTCAGGTTGGAGATTCGCTCGATTGTTGCTCACAGAGTATTAAAAAACTTTAAAAGAAAATAATAAAATACATACTGAACCAAATTGTATGCGGTTTGCGGAATAATGATCGTAGACCTTAGTTCTGTAATATTATGTAATAAACTCATTTTTTTCCCGGAGCCTGGAGAGGACCTTTAATATCTCCTAAATATAGTTTTGGATGCTGTAGCATAGACAAAAATATCCTTAAATAGAATTTTATATGCTTTGTATGCAAAATAGGTTAAAGGTCCCCTCCAAGCAAATGTTTTTATTGTTTTATTCAACGAGGCCAATGTTTCTTATCATTTTGCTGCAAACCGCATCGAATTTGGTAGCATATTTTTAATTTTATATGCTTTTAAAGATTTTTATAATCAAAACTCTACAAAACCTATTTTACTTCCGACTTACTAATTTAAGAAATCTTCAGCCTGAAGAAAAAGTATGTACACCATTTGTTTTGATTGTCTACTAGGTATTAGGTTTAATAAATCCATTCAATGTTTGTGTAAAGGTATAAAATTGAATGAATGTATAATAGAAACGTTTATATACATACTTAAGGAAACAATTAATATTCAAAATAATTTAAATAAAGGCCGAAAACGCATGGTTTGTTTATAAAATTCAAATTTGTAATCAAAACAAAGAGTGAGCATTCTTCTTCTTGAGCATCAGATTAGTGATTCGCTCAATTGTTGCTCACAGAGTATTAAACAACTTTAAAAACAAATTATATAATATATGCTCAACCGAATTGTATGCGGTTTGCAGAATAATGATCGTAGATCTTAGTTCTATAATATTATGTTATAAACTCATTTTTTCTCCGGAGCCTGGAGAGGACCTTTAATGCCTATAAAGCATAGATCATCTATGCTTTTATAGCTTTCTATGCTTATTAACAATAGAAAGATTGTTAATACGCTGAAATTGTATCTTTACTTAATCTTTCAATTTCTATAATTTGATAATCATTTAATCAGACATAATCTTTTTAATCTTGTACACTGTTCAGTAGAAGGAAATGCTATTTAAATTTATGGTCATGTTATTCTCGCTAGGAGCTCGAATATAATTATAAACGAATAGCTTTGATGTAAGCCGCTAATATAACTTGTAACTTCAGAACATAACTTTATAACTTGTAACCCAGAGCTATAACTTGTAACTCAGAATATAACTTTATAATTTGTACCAAGTTATATAACTTCATGAACTTTGTAAATCAGTTATACAACTTAGAATATTGAGTTCTTTTTCTATAGATAGAATTGAAATTAATACTTAATTAATTTAAAAGGAATTAAGTAGGTACTTCAATTATTCTAATTGAAATAATTAATAGTTAGGAACTTGTAACATTTCTGATCATGTATAGGTTAAACAGGACTCTGAAATAGTATGCTTAAATTTGGATGTTTATTAGTAAATCAGGTTTCACTAAAATGAACTATTAGTAAATCTGATCGATCTATATGTTAATCGTATAGAAAGCCATTACCACTAGCGTGTTAAATTTGAATAATGCATTGTGTGTTATTTCTATCTGCAGTGAGTAGAAAAACATCTTTGAAAAGTACTATCAGTACCTTAACAGAAGTTTATTCACTCACTGGAAGGTTGGACTCTCCAGTTCATCCTTTAAATACCATTGGCACCTAACTAAAGTGTTCATAGTTCGCGATGGTCTCTTGAAGACTGGTTGGTCGGACCAAGTCCGGTCGGACTTGTCCATCCACGGGTTTCGTGAGTTGGCAACTCAGACCCTTGTTTATTTTAAACCCTTAAGTTTACTCAACCGCTAGTTTATTTAAAACTTGTGTTGTGTTATTTGAAGACTTGTGCGTAAGTCTTAGAACTCTGTACTATTCGAACTTTAATATAAGTACACCCATTTAAAACTTCCTTGTGTTTAATTTACTTCCTAAAAACTTTTACCGTTTAGTCATTTGTCAGTTTAATAGAATTCAATCAAATTACCTCTAAATCTCTTCAAGTTAAGATAATACCTACAACAATTGTAACGAACCCGGAGACTTATTTTGCTCTATGGGATAAGTTTATTAACAAGCCTCATCTACTTAGAAAATAGGTGATAATTTACTATCAATCCCATAGGAAAAGGGCAATTTAATATTGGCATCTTCAAACGGTCTTGAAGAAAAGAGGGAGGAAAAAAGAGGTTAGAATCTATTAACGAAAAGAACTGACTTAATATAAATGGTTTAAAGATTTTAGAGAAGTAAAAGGAAAGTTGGAAAGACAGTGTATCCAGTGATAAAAAGGGTACAAAACCAGAACTATGAAACCCTAGTGTTATACAGTGTTAATCACTAGGTAAGCATTGAATGTAATGCGAGTGAGCTAGCCAATCACACTCCTTCCGATAAAAGGACATTACGGGAGCAACTCTACAATGCCGATGGGAGAACACACTCTTCCATCACATATGGGAGAACACACCCTTTCAACTCACATACGGAAGTCCTGTAGCACTTCATAAAAAAGGAAGGAAAAGCAACAGAAAAGATTCACATGACATGTGAAAAGTATTCTAATAACTAATAACATTTTCAAGAAATACCGATGTAAAGTATTTCAGTGTTATACCAGTGTGAAAAATAACACTAGTGTTAAAGTGTTAAAACTCACTCTTAAATAAAAAACGAATTAAAGTAAATTAAATCGTCTCATCACTTTCGGAGAAGTGACTGAAATTACTTTAACTGAGTGACGAATTATTTTCTTCTTCATCAAATAAAGTTGGGAGCCCTACTCCATATACTGAATAATAGTATAATAATGACATCGCGACAGAAACTCACTTTTACCTGGCAGTAATCACCCAAGGGATTACGAAGGAAAGGCAGTAAGAAGAGGACAAGAAACAGCGCAAGTAGAAAAAAGGAGAGCATACGAGGCAATACTTCATGAAATCTACAATCTAAACGGGAGAACAGAAGAAATCGAATGACTCCAGAAAAAAGGAGAGCTATGAGGCAACCCTACATGAGATTTATAATCTACACTACCATCTGGTAAACAGGCAGCTAAACAACGAGAGGCAAATTAGGTGATGCTATTTAACTATTTAACCTAAAGTTAATATATTGTAATGAATTTTGTGTCTGGAATATAATAATGTCTACTTATATTTTTGTATTGTGAATTTTCATATTGTCTTTATTAATCTTTACTAATTACTAATCTTTACAGTGTATATTGAAAGGTTTTGTTAGATAAGGTAGTATGTAATAAAGAATGGCTTTACCAAAATACGACACAAATAGTTACAACCTGCCACAAAGGTCCCTATAGTAATATAAAGTGTAGTTATGACACTACATTCCTGGGGGAATGATAGATTTATATCATAGTCTCAAATAGTGGAGAAAAAAGTAGTGTCAAAGACCAGTAGCCTCAAATAGCGCAGTTAGTAAAAAGTAAGATGATATGACAATTTTAGTCAATGTGTATCATTTAAAGGTAATAAACTTTTAACAGATATAATTGAATCTGGGAATATATTAATTGCACAGAATATTTTAGATGTGTCGGGATAGTGAAAACTATTTACATTTTGACAGGCTAATAATACCATGTATTTCAGTACTTTTATAATCATCTGACTGAGAACGACATTTAAAATCTAATTTATTTTGCATAATTATTCTATAAGTAAAATCATTGAAAACTTATGGAACGTATGTTTCAGAAAGTGAAAGTTTTATAAATGTGCGAAGATTGCAAATAACGTGGAAAGCACGTTATATAACAAAATAACTGTTGTTGTCCTATAAAAGGCGAAGTATAATTATAATAAATAATTATAAAGGAATTCAGAAAATCGTATATAAGAATTTCGAAGAAGCTTAGAGAGAAAGTTCAAATGATGAGAACGAACTTAAAATACTATTTTGAAAGTATGAATTTTTAAAGTATTAAGTAAAAAACATTAGAACAATGTTTAAATGAGCTAATATAGTTGCAAATATATTAGTAGTAACCTGTGTACTCATAAATAGAGATACAGATGGAATATGTAACTGTATATTCACAGATAAGGAGAATAAAAATATTCCAAGTTGATGATAAATTAAATGGGTCTTATAACCTGTGAATTTGTCATGTAAATAACCAAAGGTGAATTTGGTAAAGTAATGATATACCTATTTTATATTAACGAGGTAATTTTCCATATTTTTAGTACTGGAATGGAAGTAATTAACCCATTCTCGTATTTCATTAATTTTGCATATTTTAATGAAATGATATTTATTGTTTGTGGCTTAAAAAGCAATAACGTCGATAAAAATCTTTGGAAATTATAAATTACGCTGTTTTGTTTAGTAGGTAATATCAAGAGAAAGTGATATCGAGAGAAGTTGATATCATAGAAACGGTTATATCATACAGAAATATACCGAAAGTACAGTCACGAATGTGAATATCTGACTATAGGGTCAAAACATCCTTTAAGTCAGTGAAAGTCAAATGAGTTGTCATATTATAAAATATAGACGAGGTTTCAGGTAAAACCGTAAATACCTAAGATACAACATTGAGTTGTGATATTATAAAATATAAAAAGGGTTTCAGGTAAAACCGTAAATACCTAAGATACAACATTGAGTTGTGATATTATAAAATATAAAAAGGATTTCAGGTAAAACCGCAAATACCTAAGATACAACATTGAGTTGTGATATTATAAAATATAAAAAGGGTTTCAGGTAAAACCGCAAATACCTAAGATGTGCATGTATTGTACATATATGACGAAATCATACCTAATTTTCAGGGATGAAGTCAATAGATAATTATAATGTCAATTTATATTTATAAAAATAAACAAGGTTTCAGGTAAACCGGAAATACCTATGATATGCACGTAACGTACATATGTAACGAATCATACCTAATTTTCAGGGATGAAGTCAATTGATAATTATGATGTATTCCTATTCAAATAGTAATAATCGCAGTATTTGAAAAAGAACCTGTCAATCGTTTCAGTGATTAAAGATAATCGAGTCAGATTAAGATATAACGAATATATTAAACTCAGAGGTATGACTCAGTATAAAAAGAGTGAAACAGATTTAAAGATTGACAAGGAATGATATAGATATATATATATATATATATATATCTTAAATATTTAAATGACTATTTTGATATTAATATTGTATATCAAATATTTTTGAAGAGATTTAAAGTTACCTAGAGGTTAATACTGCTTAACCATAGTTAATGTAATATCGGGTAATATGTGGTAACATAGAGGGGAAAAGTAGGTTTGATACTAAATAATCAATATGTGATCTAGTTTCAAACTATATTCCTGTAATAATTAAAAGTAAGAAATAATTGATTTGATTAAAGGTTATTGTTTAACGTAATTAAATAATTATATGCTTTAACGTAAAATCTCCAGTAACTCAATAATGAACGAAACAACGATATAAGGAAGATTCAACGCAGTTTACGTATATTGAGTATATATTGAGTATAAATAATTAACTGTTAAATAAGAAGTTGTTGTAATTATTCCAGTGACGAATAATAACTTAAAATAATCACATAGGTGATTAGTTCATATGAACGAAATAATCGTATAAAAAACGATGTGAACTCAGACAATTGTATTTGTCAGACGATAATTCTGAGAAAGAAAATACTATAAGAGCAAAGATTTGCTGAATTTTATAATTAAATTGTAAGACTTGATTTGAATAGTGAATTAAATGCAAGCAATCGAACATAAATGTATAAGAGATAAAACAATTATCTTAAGACTATTTTTCTATTAATAAAGTATAAAATATAGCAAACGTTATATATATAAAAATATAACTTAACGTAAAAATATAACGAAACTTGATTTTATAATAGTTGACTAGTAAAAAGTCAAGACTAAACGTAATCTTGAAGGAAGCGATGTAAATTTTCAAGTGGGAAGTTATTGTCAACAGAGCTATTAAAATTAGTCGAGGTGGTACAGTCATTAACACTATAGTTGACGATAGCAAGGATATAATATGAATAAAATAATGAGTATTATATGGAGAATAAAAGATATAGGAATTAATGTGATTATTCCAGTAGGTTACTCAGAAATAATAATTAATTATTTAATTAATTATTTGATAAAATAAATGAGTTTGAAAGAGAGCTCTTGATGATTTCTTTTAATGATAACTGTAATGTTTGATAAATAAATGAGTTACAGGTTCTTCGTCGAAATAAAATCATGGAATTAATGTCATGAAATAAGTGTAATATCATAATTTAATATTATGATAAATTTGAGGAACTGAAAGTAATATAAGTTATTACTTGTGTGGGAATTAGAACCTGTAAGAACAATGTATGAATAAGAATTAATAGTTATTTATAATTAAATGACATGCAGTAAATCAATCTACTGTTCTCTATGAACTGTATTGTAATACAATCCAAGATGTGGCAGGAACTAATATTTGAAACCCCATAACAAATGGAGAGTTTAACGAATGATTTGAATGATAACAAGATACGAAGCAAATATTTCAATTAATATTATTTCACATTTAATTTGAATTCTTTTATTTATAATAGAAGTGTAATATTTTATGTTGAACTTTTGATTTTCAAGATGATAAATAAAAATGTTTGTACTTGTTAATTAAAATAAAGATACTGAATTCTTGATATATAAATTTAGAAATGAATTCTAAATAAATAGTCGAATATTATTGAATGTATAATGAATAATGAAAACATGCAATATAATATACATGTACTTAAATTCTAATGTTTATGTACAATGATATATAAAATAATTGCTGAAAAAGATAGTTCGTTAAAACTTTTATATATGATAATATTTAAATATATAACCATTCTGTTATGAAGGAAATGTTTGATCCAATCTTAAGGGGAACATTCTATTTATTCCTCTCAGAATGAAGAATAAAATAGACCCTAAAGAATTTCCAAACATAAGTTAGGCGAACATTCTATTTATTCCTCTCAGAATGAAGAATAAAATAGACTCTAAAGAATTTCAGAATAATCTCAGGGGAACATTCTATTTATTCCTCTCAGAGTGAAGAATAAAATTAGACCCCAAAAAGATTACAATAATGGATTGAAGTGTAATTAAGTGTGATTATACATGGAATTGTGAGATAAATATATTAGAAAGATATGAATCAAGATGTATAATTAATTATATGTTGATATTTGAAAAAAGGGGATATTCCTAATACATAAAGAATATTCATTCTAAACTGTAAGGGTAAATATTACTAAGAGAAAACAGTAATTGCAGATTCAAAGGTCAACCAGAGTACAGAAAATACCCTGAGAAGAAAATCTTCTTCTAAAGAAAAATTTCAAGGGGGAACCGTAATATTTCCAGATTTATAAAAGAATGAATGTAGTTGATTTTACATGAGTATAAAAAGGATTAAAATGAAATCGTAAATAATAAAAGCGATCGAATAGAACGGATTTATTTCATAAAAATAAATGTAACGAGAATTGTAAAATACGTTCATGTTACGTATATGAATTTATTAATTAAACTCAGTATAGCAGTTTAAATGTAATTAAAAAGTTTGAGTTTAAAAGGGACAGTTATATAATTTAATAAATAATGTATGGATTCAAATAAAGAAAACGTTGAAAAGTTTAATGATACTGAAATAAGAGTAAAAGGCTCTTTAGTGATAAATGGGAATTACGAAAATATTTTTGAGTATTGAGTTTAATGATAACAAGAATCTTGATGATATTTAAATTATTACTTGAAAAAGTAAATGAATACATTAAACTTGAGTTAAAGCAAATGAAAAAATTAATGAGATTTAATTCTGTACGAGAATTTATGATTATAAAAGGAACATAACGAAATATAATTAATAGCTAAAAAACGACATAGTTTTTGTTCAATTAATTTCTTTCAATGGTTAGATCAATAACATTAACTCTTCAGGGTAACTACAAGATACACTGATGTTTAAAGAAATGTAAATTATATATATATATATAATGCATTGATGTTTAGTGAAACATAAAATATATAAATAACTGTGTGTTTGTAAGTTAAGAGTAATTAAGAAAATTATGTTGACTAACACTTATAATTATTGATGAAATGTAATGTAATGGTAGATAAATAATCTATGTAAGATGTAAGTTTCTTGTATAAGCTAGTAAAGTTCACCTGTAATTGCAGAAACACACGTAAAGGAGGCTAACCAAAAGCAATGAACCCCATCCATCTGACGATCTGACGTTATGGGCAAGACATCGGTTGAAGGTGAATTACTTGATTTTACTATGAATTTATCACTATAAGTGAAAATCTTGTAAAGTAACGTAACAATAAAAAGAAACATAACAGTTTTGATTGTGTCCAAGATTTTCATGAACCTAGTTTTAAGTGAAAAATATGTTATATATATAAACTAACCCCTTCTTTACAGTTTTATAACAATAGGAATATGTATTGTAAACTGAATGAGGTATATTTTGAAATAAATGTTATGTGAGATATATATTATCAAACTATAATATTACTTGAAGGATTATAACAATACTATAATATTAAAGAATTTTGTAGAATCATTGTACAAAATTTTGGAAATAATTAAAACAATCATGTTTTAGCAATAGTAAAATAGTAATATTATCCTTCAACTGTAAGTCTAAAAGTAATAGTTAGGTAAAAATGTAATCCTAATTATACTTAAATTAATGATTTATTTTTTCCCAAAACTTGAAAAACATCTCTCGAGAAACTGGAGCAGAGCAATAACAAACCAGATCCAACACAAGTAACTTGTTGATCCGAAAAGGATAAGCCGAGCTACGCCTGGTGACGAGAAGGCTGAGCAGTGGAGCATACTTGGTGACGATTTCACAGTCATATTTGGTGACGACTTCACAGTCATATTTGGTGACTACTTCACAGTCATATTTGGTGACTACTTCACAGTCATATTTGGTGACGACTTCACAGTCATACTGGATGATGACTTCACAGTCATACTTGATGATGACTTCACAGTCATACTTGGTGACGACTTCGCAGTTATACTTGGTGACGTCACAAACCAATGCCCGGTAACCTGAGGGAACCATTCATTCTGAAGGAGGAGAATGAACATGGGGCTTCAACTCTCATGTACCTACTTTGAGAAGTCTTCTGATGGTACCGACACATTTAGATCATTTCACCTTGATCTTATTATTCTAAATTTTGGATTATTACTTTAGTCCAATTATCTTAGATTTCTATACTTTGAATTTACTTTAAAGAAAGTTTATATATTAATTGCTTATTGAAACATTCAGGTTATGAGCATTTAATCATTGATGTTTATTTGAAAATTAATTCTTTAAAGGATTACTTAAGATTTCATTTGATAGTTTACAGATTTCGAAGTTGAACATTTGATTTAAAGTAACTTTTAATTTCATTGGATATTTTAAACGAAATCTGAATATGTTTATTCACTACGAATAAAAATAAGTTATGTAAAGCTAACAATAGTATAGATGAATACTAACCAATAATATAGCTCATATGATATTACATAACATATATAACCATAGTTTAAGAAAAGAGATGTTTAAGATAAGTAATAACGAATTTAGTTATACTCATATATTTTGAAATGAATATTTTGGAATTGGAATAAACTATAATGAAGTTTCGATTTTGATGTAAGATTATATTCATTTGAGATATAAAAGTTAATTAAGTTCTATTGATTATAGATTATATTCATTTGAGATATAAAAGTTAACAAAGTTCTATTGATTATAGATTATATTCATTGGAAATATGAAAAGTAATTAATCTCTATTGATTTTGAAATTAATTTCATTTGAAAATTACTTAACTTTATTTCCAACGTTTCAAATTACTATGCTTGAAGTAGAAGATATAATAATAGTAGATATATTATAATCGTATGCTTAGATTTTATTGATAATCTTATTTGTAAGCATTATAATTTTAGTTCTTGAATGAAAGTAAGATGTTTATAGTTGGACTATATTGCAGTAAACTATTAAACGAACTTTATATTTTGAAGAAAAACTTTAAGGGTGTTTTCAATGACTAGACATTCACCTGGATACTATTTCCATTTAAGTGTTTAAGAATTGAGAACATACATATTTAATTTTTAGAAAGGTAATGGTTACTTTTATTTAAAAAATTACAATATAAATTTAGCAGTTATAGATTGAAGTTTTATGATTGTTCAACTTGAATTTGAGATTCATAATTTGATGTTTCATGTTTTGAAATTTTAGAACTGGATGAAATGGGATTTCAGGTTCAATTTTGAATAATTATTAACAAGGTTAGATATTTGAATATCTTTATTAGTTAAATAAATTCCATAAAATGAAAATATATTTTGATGTATGTTTCTGAATATGAGTAGAATAACTTATAAATTTTTACTCTATTTTGATTTAATATCTTGACCAGAGGTAGAATTCATGATTACATATATGATAGGAATTGTCTTGTCATCATATTTTTGTACACACAAATTTTATGATGAAAAGACTGATCTATTTAGCAGATCAAATTTTAATCTGAAATTCATAATACATGAATCGAGTGATTAAATTTCTTTTGTTTTAATAGATATAATTTGTGTTTCGGACTTAGAAATTTTAAGAAATTTCATAGGATGTTTTCCGAGTGTTGTTCGAAATTTCTTAGGATATTTTTCGATTGGATTTCGATAATAAGGGTTTAGAAATTGAAATTCAACCGACAAGTCGGTTGAAACATGAAGGGGGGAGTGATATTAACAATAGAAAGATTGTTAATACGCTGAAATTGTATCTTTACTTAATCTTTCAATTTCTATAATTTGATAATCATTTAATCAGACATAATCTTTTTAATCTTGTACACTGTTCAGTAGAAGGAAATGCTATTTAAATTTATGGTCATGTTATTCTCGCTAGGAGCTCGAATATAATTATAAACGAATAGCTTTGATGTAAGCCGCTAATATAACTTGTAACTTCAGAACATAACTTTATAACTTGTAACCCAGAGCTATAACTTGTAACTCAGAATATAACTTTATAATTTGTACCAAGTTATATAACTTCATGAACTTTGTAAATCAGTTATACAACTTAGAATATTGAGTTCTTTTTCTATAGATAGAATTGAAATTAATACTTAATTAATTTAAAAGGAATCAAGCAAGTATTTCAATTATTCTAATTGAAATAATTAATAGTTAGGAACTTGTAACATTTCTGATCATGTATAGGTTAAACAGGACTCTGAAATAGTATGCTTAAATTTGGATGTTTATTAGTAAATCAGGTTTCACTAAAATGAACTATTAGTAAATCTGATCGATCTATATGTTAATCGTATAGAAAGCCATTACCACTAGCGTGTTAAATTTGAATAATGCATTGTGTGTTATTTCTATCTGCAGTGAGTAGAAAAACATCTTTGAAAAGTACTATCAGTACCTTAACAGAAGTTTATTCACTCACTGGAAGGTTGGACTCTCCAGTTCATCCTTTAAATACCATTGGCACCTAACTAAAGTGTTCATAGTTCGCGATGGTCTCTTGAAGACTGGTTGGTCGGACCAAGTCCGGTCGGACTTGTCCATCCACGGGTTTCGTGAGTTGGCAACTCAGACCCTTGTTTATTTTAAACCCTTAAGTTTACTCAACCGCTAGTTTATTTAAAACTTGTGTTGTGTTATTTGAAGACTTGTGCGTAAGTCTTAGAACTCTGTACTATTCGAACTTTAATATAAGTACACCCATTTAAAACTTCCTTGTGTTTAATTTACTTCCTAAAAACTTTTACCGTTTAGTCATTTGTCAGTTTAATAGAATTCAATCAAATTACCTCTAAATCTCTTCAAGTTAAGATAATACCTACAACAATTGTAACGAACCCGGAGACTTATTTTGCTCTATGGGATAAGTTTATTAACAAGCCTCATCTACTTAGAAAATAGGTGATAATTTACTATCAATCCCATAGGAAAAGGGCAATTTAATTTAAAGGGCTGTTATTCTGTTAGAGCATAGAAATCCGGCTCTATTCATAACACATAGCTACACATTTGCATTATAATAATAATCAAAATGAAAATAATTGAAAAGTTATACAAATTTTGCACATTATCTATCAATAATTCGAATGACGAATTTTTCATATATACTTTTATATCTATTATCAAAATATCTGTTTATAGATACATTAAGTACAATATTATAACCTAACAACTTATTGATAGCATATAAATAAACTGATACTAAACAATACTTGAAATGGTTAAATATTTAACATATTGAATATTAAATTTCGAATTCCTCATCTGTATTATTTAGTTATTGGTAGATGATATGCAGCATTAGAAAAACTAATAAAATTATATCAATGTGATAAACAATTATTTTGCTGAATCTATATGTATTCTGATTGGAAAATAGAATTTATTCTTTTATCTCCAAGATATCAATTGAAGAATGTTTCAGATAAGAGAATGAGTTGAAATTCCAAATTTAGTAAAGTTACCCTTATGCAAATTGCTGTGTTCAGTAGATGGCGATTGATTTGCATAGAATCAGTTTACTCACGGTTCATCTTCTGTTGATCTTCATTCTCAGTTAAAGATATTTTTGGATGATCACAGCATCGCAGTCAGGTTGGAATAATAAATACTATAAAATCATGCACATGAATAAAAGAATGTAACATTTGGTGAACATAATTTGATATTTACACATCCATTCGTAAATGTCAATGAATATTTATCTATTTGAAATAAAATTAACAAGCAAAGATAAGAAACAAAAATTTCTTAACTATTTTTGCAAAAGACATTTTCACCACAAATCAATAAAATCCTTATAACATTCACTAAAATAAATCAATTTTAATGAAAATTTAACTGTGGAAAGAATAAGGTCAATGATAAAAAACTTATAAAAACCTTTAATAGTTTTTGAAATATTCAAACTAAATGTTGCATTCCGTTATTTCTTAGACCCTGTATTTGAATAAATGCTCATAATATGAGTATCTTGCCATTTATCACTTTCTTTTTTCTATAATCGTATGTAATTAAAAATGTTGAAAAGTAAAAGTCATGAAAAGACAGCTTCCGAATTTGTTTAGGAATTAAATTATTAATATTATTTCACGATGACTGGTCAAGAATCAGAAATTTAAATACAATTTCTATTTATAGTCATTAGAAATCAGAAATTTTTCAATGACAAATTGGTTCAGGAACTATTAGTTCTTCCTAACATTTCAAGTAATGCTAGTATGCTGTATGCAAGGTTCACCACATGCTATTTATATTCCTTGCCTTGGTTTTCATCCCTATAAATAATTTCAACCTTATCTTACCTAGAGGTTCAAAATTTAGCCACTTAATTATATCATCCATATTGAAAAGATTGAAAGAAAAATTATCTACCTAGTATATATCCGTATGTAGTGAGTGACTTCAAAATTGCTTTGTGTAGATTTTGAATAAACATATATTAAAATGTATAGTCATACATTATGAAAATAGTTAACCAAGTGGCTGTAGTTTTCGGATCGGTGTAAATTCATCGCGGGTAAATTCATCGCAGTAAATTCATCGCAGTAAATTCATCGCATGCTAAATTCATCGCATGGTAAATTCATCGCATGGTAAATTCATCGCATGGTAAATTCATCGTGTGGTAATTTCATCGCAGATAAATTCATCGCATAATAAATCATCGATGCCATATAAAAGGAAGTAGAGAGGTAGAAAGATGAATTTTTTATAAAGACATTGAAACTTTACAAACAATATGGTGCACTGACAATTGGGCCCAGGACAATTGGACCCCAGGAAAATTTGTCCCCAGGACAATCGGGCTCACGAAAATTGGGCCCACGACAATTGGGCTCCAAAACAATTGAACCCAGAAAAATTGGGCAGAAGACACAATAAAGAAGTGTTACTTTGTTAATATTAGGGTAGTGGACTAGTGACAATAATTATTATCTTTGAAATATGTTTTATATTCTCTAAAAATATGTTTGTAATTTTTAAATTCGTTTGATATACTTGATAAGGTATATATTAGCAAGCCGGTTAAATCACATTTGTATACTAATCTCATGTTTCGGTGTAATGAAAATCTTTGAAGTATTTAAATAATTTTTACTAAATTGAATCATGTCATGTGAATTTTAAAGATTTTCGTTACATTGAACTAAGAAAAATTGAAGAGTTGTAGGGATAAAATGAGATTGTGAAAATACCTTTTGTAATACTAATTTATGAAACTCTTCTACATTGAACACTGAACAGTGAACAGGTTTCAACAAATTCACATTAACTTTAATTCGACTTGTATGTTCCAATGATTTCAGCATGTCTTGGAGGGCCACGGCCTTCATTAAATACCCACTTTCTCATTTTCTATTGGCTACATATCCTAACTCATTCACTATACAGGAGTTCACTATAGAGGTACACTGTAACTAGGAAATATGTTGCCTACATGACCTATCTCAGAACAGAAAGTTATAGTAATTTAAAATAATAAAACCATTTATTCATGAAATGGATCTGTTCTAAGATATATATATTTTTCATAACAAGAATTTTTTTTTATATTAAAAATATTCTATATTTTAATTATGCTAAAAACTACATTTTTATACTAAATGCTTATTGTCGAATCCCTAGTTATTACGGTAGCAATGGCCTTTAATTAAGTTGATACTGTAGACTCTGAAAAAATAGGCAAATAATGTATTGGTCCTTGGGCCAAATTGTCCAGGGTCCAATTGTCGTTGGGCCTAACTGTCCTGGGCCCAATTGTCTTGTGCCCAATTGTCTTGTGCCCAATTGTCGGTCAACGAAATAATATATGGATAGGTTGCTAAAGCAAACCGTTAATATTAAAAATTAAATTCTATCGTTACAACTGCACAAAAAATATATCTAAATTACTTTTAAAAAGATGAATTGTAATCAATACCTCTTAATTAATTAGAAAACCTGGTTCCCATTTACTGAGGCAATTATGCTTTGCTGATCATATTTTTAAAGAGGTGTAGCATTTACAGTTATGTTGTTCTTCAAACTATGTAGCTACCCAAATACGTAATTTGAGAAATATTATAATTTAAATTAAAGAAAAATATGCATAACTATAAAATAATTAATTGATTCAAGTATACTCACATATTAAACATTTTAAATTAAATATTAATTGAAATTATATGACATTCTATTACTAAAATTCAATCATTTAAAATAAACTAAAACTGCAGATTCGTACAAACAAGTTACACTAATCCAGCGAAAAATAAAGTAAGGTCGGCGCGATTATTTTCAAAAAAGTATATTCAAGTTTATCAATTTAATTTTATAATATACCATGCGATGAATTTACCATGCGATGAATTTATCATGCGATGAATTTACCATGCGATGAATTTACCACGCGATGAATTTACTATGCGATGAATTTACCATGCGATGAATTTACGGCGATGAATTTACCGGCGATGAATTTACCGCGATGAATTTACTGGATACCGTACTTTTCTAGCAGTGACTGTATCTGTTATGTCGTTAATCGCAAGCCATCTCCTCCCTCCCATTGAAATATGCTGACTAAGGTATTTCTTAAGAAAATGTACAGTTGTAACTATTATATGAAATTGTTAACCAATTACGTAAATAGAGAATACGCTGCCGTTTTAAGGATCTTGAAAATGTGGAACAATCCCGAGATTGTCCCTTATTTACAAGATCCCCAAAACGCGCAACGCAATCCCGAGACTACCGTCAATTGCGTTGAACATAATTATATACATAATATACTCCAAAGGAAGAATATATATTTTTCGGGAAGTGTATGCTAATTTATACAGCTTTTTGCAACAAATTTACAAATTTCAGATGCCCCATGTCATTCTCTCCCTCTTGAACACCCGTTTTCCAAATACTAAGAGCGTCTGAGTACAGTGAAAATCCCTAATTCTTCTGCATGATATTACAGAACTTAATTTTGCAACGTGTTTGCGATGCTGTGATCGCCCAAATATTATCTTTAAGTTACCCTTAATGACTCGATCTGTACACAAAGTGTTCAGTAAATGGCGATTGGTTTGAAGTGAAATAATATATGTCAGGGCAGTAGTAATGTACTTTCGTAATACTATGGAAGATATTTTTGTGTGATCACAGCATCGCAATCAGGGTGGAATAATAAATACTGTAAAATCATGCACATGAATAAAAGAATGTAATATTAGGTGACAATTCAAACAGAAGTTAGATTGGTACATAACATTTATTAGAGTTCACTTTTCGATTGCTTTGAGTGTCTGAATATTGGGACATTTTTCTAAACTCTACATTGCTTTTCTTAACTTTCTCTATTTTGACTTACATAACAAGTTGCAATTGTTTTTGAATTTAATAATAGGCTATCTAGGAACGTATAATTCTATTGATAATGATCTAATCTCCAGTTAAATATAATCATCCAAATAATAATGATTGAGAGTACAAGCATTCCTTGCTTTCGTTACGACTCAGACTAATGTCAAACAAATAAGTGTGAGACATGTCTCAGTGCTATTTCTACCGATATGGAAAATATTTTGGACTAACGTTGCTAATTTAGTTTGTTGTTTTAGTCGTAATTTATGCAGGTTGGATAGATTAAATACAATTTATAGTACAAATGGTAGAATGTTTACCAAATATATATTTTTAATCCTTTCCACAACGAAAAAAGTTTTATAGAAAATTATACCAAATACCAAATAACTTTTCTACATCGGAGAAATGAAAGCAATACGTTTCTCTTATTTATTTAATCCTCATATTATGAATTTACAATGAAAAGAAAACTATATATGAAATAAGAGTCATATTATAAATGGTTGAGACTGATTGAGTATAATTAATATATAACATTCATGTAACTTATTAGCTTGTTTCATTAGGATTATTAATTACTATGCTGAATTTTAATGGAATATAAAGATAATCTTTGAAAAATTCAAAAACAATAACTGAAAAGTGACTAAATTGACAACAAATAATTTTTCCCAATTTAGTAAAATTACTCCTTAAGACTTAAAGTCTGTGTCCAAGTGTTCAGTAGATGGCAATTCGTTTGTAGAGAAACAGTTACACTTGTGTTGCTAAGTCAACAATAACCATATGTACATTATATTTTAGGGCGGTCACTGCATCGCAAACACGTTTAATATTAAATTGAAAAAGATTGTTGTAGTTTCAGTACACTCATATTACCTGGAAATTGAGTTTTAATCCTTTATGTCTTGAATTGATTTGGTGGTGATAAAACGAAACCCTTTTTGTTATTCGTGTAATATAGCATATTGAATAATATAAAAGATGTTTATAAGGAGGATTAAAAAGGACTGATTGACATAGTTCAATCAATTAATTAAAAATATTAATTCAGAATAGTACACATTCATTTTTTGATTGCTGTGGAATTTGTAAGTAAGCTTATTATTAACCAGCAGAGATGGGCAGGAAAGTACTTCCCAAGTACCAAGTAAAAGTACTAAGTAACAAGTAAGTACTTCAAGTACTACTTGAAGTACTTTCTAAAAAGTACTTTGAATAATTAATTAGAAGTACTTTTTACAAGTACTTGTTACTTCCCAAGTAAAAAGTACTTTGCAAAGTACATTTTTTCCTTTCAGTCAAGAGATTTTGAAAGATTAGTTCTAAAATCTCTACAAAATTAGTTCTTTTTCTCATGAAGAATGTATTTACAGCAACTGGATAAAAATTAGAGTTTGAAGAGGTCCATGGTAAATTGTTTGTCAAACAGTAGAATCAAAAACTAAGACATTGTAAACTTTGATGATGTACTATCAGAGAAAAGAGTCACTGTGATGATGTACTATCAGAGAAAAGAGTCACTGTGATGATGTACTATCAGAGAAAAGAGTCACTGTGATGATGTACTATCAGAGAAAAGAGTCACTGTGATGATGTACTATCAGAAAAAAGAGTCACCGTGATGATGTACTATCAGAAAAAAGAGTCACTGTGATGATGTACTATAAGAAAAAAAGAGTCACTGTGATGATGTACTATCAGAGAAAAGAGTCACTGTGATGATGTGCTATCAGAGAAAAGAGTCACTGTGATGATGTGCTATCAGAAAAAAGAGTCACTGTGATGATGTACTATCGAAAAAAGAGTCACTGTGATGATGTACTATAAGAAAAAAGAGTCACTGTGATGATGTACTATCAGAGAAAAGAGTCACTGTGATGATGTACTATCAGAGAAAAGAGTCACTGTGATGATGTACTATCAGAGAAGAGAGTCACTGTGATGATGTACTATCAAAGAAAAGAGTCACTGTGATGATGTACTATCAGAGAAAAGAGTCACTGTGATGATGTACTATCAGAGAAAAGAGTCACTGTGATGATGCACTATCAGAGAAAAGAGTCACTGTGATGATGTACTATCAGAAAAAAGAGTCACCGTGATGATGTACTATCAGAAAAAAGAGTCACTGTGATGATGTACTATCAGAAAAAAGAGTCACTGTGATGATGTACTATCAGAGAAAAGAGTCACTGTGATGATGTACTATCAGAGAAAAGAGTCACTGTGATGATGTACTATCAGAGAAAAGAGTCACTGTGATGATGTACTATCAGAGAAAAGAGTCACTGTGATGATGTACTATCAGAGAAAAGAGTCACTGTGATGATGTGCTATCAGAGAAAAGAGTCACTGTGATGATGTGCAATCAGAAAAAAGAGTCACTGTGATGATGTACTATCGAAAAAAGAGTCACTGTGATGATGTACTATCAGAGAAAAGAGTCACTGTGATGATGTACTATCAGAAAAAAGAGTCACTGTGATGATGTACTATCAGAGAAAAGAGTCACTGTGATGATGTATTATCAGAGAAAAGAGTCACTGTGATGATGTACTATCAGAGAAAAGAGTCATCGTGATGATGTACTATCAGAGAAAAGAGTCACTGTGATGATGTACTATCAGAGAAAAGAGTCATCGTGATGATGTACTATCAGAGAAAAGAGTCACTGTGATGATGTACTATCAAAAAAAAAAGTCACTTAGAAGATGTACTGTCAGAGTTAACAGTATAAATTATTAGTTTTTGAATTGTATTGTAAATGTACTTGGTACTTGAAAGTACTTTGAAAAGTACTTGGTACTTGAAAGTACTTTGAAAAGTACTTGGTACTTGTACTTTGAAAGTACTTTTTTATTTGAATACTTGGGCAACTACTTCAAGTACATTGATTTACGAGTACTTGAACTTAGTACTTAAGTACTTTCGATGTACTTTTCGCCCATCTCTGTAATAACCAGTAATGTTGAATTCTAGATTCAGGGGTTTATTTTCAGTTTAATGAAACCATTCATATAACCCTGTTTGAGAGCATTCAATAAATTGGTCATTTCTTCACTATGTACCATAAACTTTGCGTACCAATATAGGATCTTCAAAATATACCTTTATTGGCTCTTTAGCAGAAAAATGCTCTATTTTAACTAACATTTTTTCTTGCCCACTCCTTTCTCTGTAGATTTTTTTCACAATGCATGGCAATGTTTGTTTATTTGGCTCTCAATAATTATTTCTTGCCCACTCTTTTCTCTGTAGATTTTTTTCACAATGCATGGCAATGTATGTTTATTAGGCTCTCAATAATTATTTTTTGCCCACTCTTTTCTCTGTAGATTTTTTTCACAATGCATGGCAATGTTTGTTTATTTGGCTCTCAATAATTATTTCTTGCCCACTCTTTTCTCTGTAGATTTTTTTCACAATGCATGGCAATGTTTGTTTATTTGGCTCTCAATAATTATTTCTTGCCCACTCTTTTCTCTGTAGATTTTTTTCACAATGCATGGCAATGTATGTTTATTAGGCTCTCAATAATTATTTCTTGCCCACTCTTTTCTATGTAGATTTTTTTCACAATGCATGGCAATGTATGTTTATTAGGCTCTCAATAATTATTTCTTGCCCACTCTTTTCTCTGTAGATTTTTTTCACAATGCATGGCAATGTTTGTTTATTAGGCTCTCAATAATTATTTCTTGCCCACTCTTTTCTCTGTAGATTTTTTTCACAATGCATGGCAATGTATGTTTATTAGGCTCTCAATAATTATTTCTTGCCCACTCTTTTCTCTGTAGATTTTTTTCACAATGCATGGCAATGTATGTTTATTAGGCTCTCAATAATTATTTCTTGCCCACTCTTTTCTCTGTAGATTTTTTTTCACAATGTATGGCAATGTATGTTTATTTGGCTCTCAATAATTATTTCTTGCCCACTCTTTTCTCTGTAGATTTTTTTCACAATGCATGGCAATGTATGTTTATTTGGCTCTCAATAATTATTTCTTGCCCACTCTTTTCTCTGTAGATTTTTTTCACAATGCATGGCAATGTATGTTTATTTTGCTTTCAATAATTATTTATTCACTTTGAAGCTAAAAAACTGTTGGGAGTCTTAAATGAGTATAAATTAACTTATATTACGAGAAATAACTATAATTTTAAAGAAAAATGAGCATATAAGAAATAATTTCAGTGGCAATGGATCTTTGTTTGCTAAAAAGTCATCAAAGATATGTTCTCAAGGAAGAATATTTATATATTACGTAAAGTTTATGCAACATAATGAAGAAACGTTAAATTTATTGACTACTCTCCAGCACCTTTAAATGGATGATTTCATTGATATAAAAAATACATCTTTATATTCAAAAAGAACTCACTGAAAATGTCACTTGTGTGCTCTGTTGAAATTGATATTTCAAAATTAAAAAAAAATAAGCGACGATAATTCTCGGACACTCACAGCACTCGGAATGTGATCATTTTTATAGTTCATGTAATTTAAAAAATATCAGATTTACTTCTGTCAATCAATCCTCTTCCAAAACCACTTTCCGATAACTAAGAGTGTCCGGATACTGCGATGATCTCCCATCCTTCTGCATGATATTACAGAACTTATTATTGCAACGTGTTTGCCATGCTGTGAACGCTTAAAATATCTTGAGAATAATACTACTTTCAATAGACTTATTGAAATGTTAGCAAATCTCTAAAACGACTCGCCATCTACTGAACACTTCAACCTCATATTTCTTTTAAGGGTAACTGCACTAAATGTTGCAATGTTATTCATGGTCAGAGTAATCAATGAGCATTGAATTGATCTTATGAATGTGAATGATTAAACTGTATTTAAAAAAAAGGAATATAATTGTACCAAAGAATGAATAGACATTGAAATGTTTTGACTATTACGAGTTGTATAAAGGAAAGATAATAAATTGACATGACTCTTCTTCTTGTCAATCCAACTTTTACAACTCGTAATAGTCAAAATATTTCACTGTCTATTCATTCTTTGGTACAATTACCCGCCATGTTACCATAGATAAATATTGACTGTTATTTTATCTCTTTTTTATTTCTAAACGTTTCATTTATTTAATATTCAGAATTTGTGAAACTTATCGAATTATTATATATGAATAGTAATTTATTACGATGAATTTATATGCTTGCTGATTCGCCCTCAAATATTACAAATAGTTCATTAACACATGTTCCTTATTTTTTGTAAACATAATTAAATTTTAAGTTAAATTGAAATCTATTGGATATACAGTACATAGAAGGTTCAGTATATAATTAACCTTTCATGAGTTGTATGAAATGTTTTAAGTGAATAACCATATATTTTATATGTAAACATTATAATCAGGAGAATATAGAAACACAGAAACAAACCACAATAGGATTCGTGATATCATTAAACTGATCTTCAAAACTCTGCTCGATATAATATTCATATATCTCAATGCAACTATTTCACTATGACTAATATTTATTATACTGAAGATTTATTCTGATAGAAAACAGAGATCAATTTTTCATATCCATAAGATAAATACTAGATAAAACACTGAAAAGTGACAAATTCAACAGTTAATCACTTTTTTAAACTTAGTAAAGTTACCCTTGAAGTTTCAGTCCGCGCTCAAAGTGTTCAGTAGATGGTGATTGGTTTGAAGAGAAATATTTTTTTATATGTTTTTGAAATTAGATATCTCATATGTAAAATATTTTTTGGTGATCACAGCATCGCAAATACATTGGATAATAAGTTTTGTAGTACCGTACAGATGTAAGAGATTGTCATAGTACTCGAACACTCTTAGTACCTACTCGGAAAGTGGGGTTTGAAGAATGTCTCAATGACATTGGTGATTCAGAAGTTCTTCAATAGTCAGATGAGTACTTGTCCTGTATATATATGTTCACTTTCCGAGTAATTTGCGTGTCCAAATATTGTTCATTCTTTTCCTTGTGTAATGATTATCAATTTAGATTTAGATCCTAATTTTTCTTTAAATCCTTTATTAACATACCTAGTCCTACATTACGTAACTAGTTAACCAAGTGGCTGTACTTTTCTAGCAGTGACTGTATCTGTTATGTCGTTAATCGCAAGCCATCTCCTCCCTCCCCTTGAAATATGCTGACTAAGGTATTTCTTAAGAAAATGTACAGTTGTAACTATTATATAAAATTGTTAACCTATTATGAAAATAGAGAATGCGCTGCCCGTTTTAAGGATCTTGAAAATGGGGTTTTTCAAGATCCATAAACGCGCAGCGCATTCTCAGGATTCCCGTAAATTGCACGGAACATACTTACTCTCCAGGAAGAAAATTTATATTTCAGGAAGTTTTAGCTAATGAATACAGCTTATGCATCAGATTGACCTTTTAAAAATTTCTTATTGACCCATGTTTCTCCAGTCCCTCTTGAACTCCCACTTCCCGATTACTAAGAGTGTCTGAATAGGGCTGAAATGCCTTATTCATCTGCATGATATTACAGAACTTATTATTTCAACGTGTTTGCAATGCTGCGATCACCAAAAAATAATTTATTAAAATGGAGATGCATTTTTTCAAATACAAAATGTTTAGCAATTCTCTTCAAACCAATCGCCATCTACTGAACACTTATACACAAAACACAGAGACTTTAAGGGTAAATTAATTATTTTTTCAGAAAAGGGAATAAATTTCAAATTAGTCAAATTTCAGTAAGCATTCTTGAAATATTGATCTTATGGGGAGATATATTAATATCTATATAGATTTAGAATAATAAATAATATAAAAATCATTGAATTATGTTATGCAAATTTTGCACATTATCTATTAATAAATTGAATGACGAATATTTCACATATATATTTATTTAATAAATATATATTTATTATTGTTCATTATTTAACATATATATATATTATTAAATATTTCACTTTTATCAAAATATCTGTTTATAGATACATTAGGTACAATATTATACCGCTAGTGTACTTTCCCGCTAAAAATAACGGGTCATCGTCATCACTCATCACCAATTTATTACCCGTTATTAGGTTACTTTTAATGAATTCAATTAAAATTAAATTTTCTGCATAGTCTAATTTATTTTAGAGATAAAATACATTAAAAAATTAAATACAAACAGGGGAATTTAAATATCAAGTCAATACATTCCCGTACATATCATAGTTACATTCTTCATGCTTAATACCCGTAGTGCAAAAGCGGACACAAAATAAATAAATAAACACACGAGGGAAATTATTAGTATAGATATTACAGATAACATTAAAATAAATTAATACTAAACAATACTTGAAATGGTTTACTACCTACATATTAAATATTAAATTTCTAATTCCTCATTTCTATTTCAGATTTATTTGAAAATGTGTTATTTAATTAATGATAGATGATATGCAGCATTAGAGAAACTTATAAAAATATATGATCTATATGTATTGTGACTGGAAAATAGAATTTATTCTTTCATCTCCAAGATATCAATGGAAGAATGTTTCAGATAAGAGAATGAGTTGAAATTCCAAATTTAGTACAGTTACCCTTATGAAATAAAATTTCCGTTTCTACGTGAAGCTACACTTCCCGTTATTGTATCAAGAATAGATATTTATTGATTCATATAGAATAACTAGACAGTTTGGTTGACAATTCGGCTATCTCTCACTGTTAACCAATTTTACTGTTCCAATGATCACTTGACACCATTTTGAAGACATAAAGGTATAATGGCTCAGCTACAAAAGTATGAAGGCAATCCTTTTATGTGATCATAATTTACATATTATTTAATATTTAATAAAATGCCATAGGCATTATATGTTTGATTGTCAAATTTATGACAATTGAAACAAGGTACGAAAAATTTAGTTTTCCCACCTCTAAAACGCGTTTTCGCTTTTGAAAATCCCTTATTTTTCTGCATGATAATACAAAACTTATTATTGCAACGTGTATGCGATGCTGTGATCGCACAAAAAAATCTTGAAGCAAAAAAAATGATTTTAATCCTTTTCTAAGAAGAAATTCCCTCGAAAGCCTTAGCCATCTACTGAACACTTCAGGCACTGAAAATTTAAGGGTAACTAAATTAAATTTAGAAAAGTGATTTATTGTCAAATTAGTCAATATTTAGTGAGCATTCTTAAATTACTGATCTTGTGAAGAAGAAATATTAAACTCTATTTTTAATCAGAATAGATATACATTCGCATTATACTAAAAATTTATATTAAATTAATTGAATATGTGATGTACATTTTGCACATAATCTATCAGTAATTATTTACACTTTCTTTCATATATATTATTCCAAGAATCAAGTTATAGATAAATTTAGTATTATAATTAACCAAATTATGGATAACATATAATAATTTTTACTAAATACATTATAGTTTCAAGCCTATCTTAGCTACAGGTTGAAAATTTAGCCACTTTTATCATCCATATTAAAGAAATATCAATACATTCTGCAATCGTTAATATGAATGATTAAACTCAATTTTCAATTAGAATGCATATAAAATCAGTATAATATTTTCCATTCATGTGTAAAAATTCATTTAATTACAGAAATTATGAATTTTATCTACTAATAGATAAATGACACTTATTTTTCATGCATTCGATATCATAAATGTTGAATATTATAAAGAAAGGTTGAAAACAGTCAAGAAAGTTGAGAAAACATTATTCTAAGTCCATCTTTTCTTATATATGTTTTACATAAAACTTTTACCTGTACGTAGTACAATCTAGAAATTCAATAATACAACCTGTAATAATAAACACTAAGGTAGCACTGTTATAGATCTATAGATGTGTACTAGCTACATTACATGGTAGGTATGTGTACTAGCTACACTACATGGTAGGTATGTGTACTAGCTACACTACATGGTAGGTATGTGTACTAGCTACATTACATGGTAGGTATGTGTACTAGCTACACTACATGGTAGGTATGTGTACTAGCTACACTACATGGTAGGTATGTGTACTAGCTACACTACATGGTAGGTATGTGTACTAGCTACATTACATGGTAGGTATGTGTACTAGCTACACTACATGGTAGGTATGTGTACTAGCTACACTACATGGTAGGTATGTGTACTAGCTATATTACATGGTAGGTATGTGTACTAGCTACACTACATGGTAGGTATGTGTACTAGCTACACTACATGGTAGGTATGTGTACTAGCTACACTACATGGTAGGTATGTGTACTAGCTACACTACATGGTAGGTATGTGTACTAGCTACACTACATGGTAGGTATGTGTACTAGCTACACTACATGGTAGGTATGTGTACTAGCTACACTACATGGTAGGTATGTGTACTAGCTACACTACATGGTAGGTATGTGTACTAGCTATATTACATGGTAGGAATGTGTATACTAGCTACATTACATGGTAGGTATGTGTACTAGCTACACTACATGGTAGGTATGTGTACTAGCTACACTACATGGTAGGTATGTGTACTAGCTACATTACATGGTAGGTATGTGTACTAGCTACACTACATGGTAGGTATGTGTACTAGCTACACTACATGGTAGGTATGTGTACTAGCTACACTACATGGTAGGTATGTGTACTAGCTACACTACATGGTAGGTATGTGTACTAGCTACACTACATGTAGGTATGTGTACTAGCTACATTACATGGTAGGTATGTGTACTAGCTACACTACATGGTAGGTATGTGTACTAGCTACACTACATGGTAGGTATGTGTACTAGCTACACTACATGGTAGGTATGTGTACTAGCTACACTACATGGTAGGTATGTGTACTAGCTACACTACATGGTAGGTATGTGTACTAGCTACACTACATGGTAGGTATGTGTACTAGCTACACTACATGGTAGGTATGTGTACTAGCTATATTACATGGTAGGTATGTGTACTAGCTACATTACATGGTAGGTATGTGTACTAGCTACACTACATGGTAGGTATGTGTACTAGCTACACTACATGGTAGGTATGTGTACTAGCTACACTACATGGTAGGTATGTGTACTAGCTATATTACATGGTAGGTATGTGTACTAGCTACACTACATGGTAGGTATGTGTACTAGCTACACTACATGGTAGGTATGTGTACTAGCTACACTACATGGTAGGTATGTGTACTAGCTACACTACATGGTAGGTATGTGTACTAGCTACATTACATGGTAGGTATGTGTACTAGCTACACTACATGGTAGGTATGTGTACTAGCTACACTACATGGTAGGTATGTGTACTAGCTACACTACATGGTAGGTATGTGTACTAGCTACACTACATGGTAGGTATGTGTACTAGCTACACTACATGGTAGGTATGTGTACTAGCTACACTACATGGTAGGTATGTGTACTAGCTACACTACATGGTAGGTATGTGTACTAGCTACACTACATGGTAGGTATTGTTTATATTTCTTTTTAAAAATGAATAAGGAAGAGCTATTTCTAATATCTAGAGGAATAGTATTCCAGTTAGATGGACCTTGATATGAAAAGGAATTTTGACTAGTTGTGAGCCTATGATAGGAAGGAAGTGGATTTAGTCTATTGCGAGTGTTATACTCATGGTTAGGAAGAGCTAAACTATTAGAACTATGCTTCTTAAACATAGAGATACCTAAAGAAAACTTGTAAATATCTTGCACTGTCAGAATCTTAGTATTATAAAATAGTGGTTTAGTGTGGGCTAAATAATTAGAACCAGTGACAATTCTTATCAATTTTTTCTGAATTAAAATAAGAGGAGATAAATGTACATGTGGGGAACATCCCCATATATTTATAGCATATATTAGATATGGATATATTAATGCATGATAGAGACCTATAAGGATTTTAGTTGGAACAAATTTATTAATCCTGTAGAATATACCAGTAGTTCTAGATAATTTAGACGTAATATAGGTGACATGAGAGGAAAAATTTAAATTGGAATCAATTACAACACCCAAGAATTTAAAACTATCCTCGACTTCCACAGGTGAGTTATCAATATGTAAAATTAAAGGAGACACAATTGATTGCAACCTATTGCTGAATAACAAAGAAGTAGTTTTGCTAGAGTTTAGTAAAAGCCTATTGTTTACAGTCCAACGTGATACCCGATCTAGTACATCATTAGTAGTTCCTATAAGAGCTTCATAATCATTACAGCTGCAAGCTAGGGTTGTATCATCAGCAAAGAGCGTGATGTTACAATTATTAGATATATTAGCTAAATCATTAATATAAATGAGAAAAAGTATTGGCCCAAGCACGCTACCCTGAGGTACTCCACAACTAACCAAACGTGCTTCAGAGAAGGTATTGGATGCCCCAAATCTCACTCTCTGGCTACGACTACTAAGGTAACTTCTGAAAAAATCATTAGAAATACCTCGAATTTCATATTTAGATAGCTTTCTCAATAAAACTTCATGACAGACACAATCGAAAGCTTTTCGTAAGTCTATCGAGATACCAAATACATGATTCTTTTTATCCAACTCTCTATAGATGAAATCAACAAAATTAAGAATAGCATCAGTAGTTGATTTAGATTTCTGGAAGCCATACTGATTAATATTAATTATGTCATATTTATTCAAAAATCCCACAAGTCTACTACAAATACATCTTTCAAGTATTTTGCTGAGTAATGGAAGTATCGATATAGGTCTATAGTTATTAATATCAGTCAAAGAACCAGCCTTAAATATCGGTACAACATCAGCATGCTTTAACACATCAAGGAAAATACCAGAAGAAATGCAGTCATTAATAATTGTACATAAAGGAGAAGACACACAACTAATTAACACCTTAAAGATCCTAGTTGGTATATTGTACAAGCCATAAGAAGAATTTTTCAGATTTTCAGTTATTCTTATAATCTCATTCTGCGACACATGAGTTATAAAAAGTGAATTAGATAATAGAGTTGGTACATTGTCAACAGGATCAGAGAATTGAGGTGGAATATCAGAGATAAGTTTGCTGGCAATGTTACTAAAATAATTACAAAAGAGCTCAGCAATGTTATGATCACCAGTTACCTTATTATTATCAACCATTATATATTTAATTTCATCGGTTTGTTGCTTATCAACAATCAAAGAATTTAAAAGCTTCCACGTTTTCCTCAAATCTCCTTTACTGTTAGAAAATGCAGTATGATAATACTCCTTTTTCGCTCTTCTGACACTATTCGGTACACCATTCTTAAATCTTTTATAAAAACCTTCAGAAATTCCTCCCGAATTGAACAATTTGTAATAGCTCGATTTATATTTTATGGATTCAAGAAGATCCGCAGTTAACCAAGGATTATTTAACCTCTTTTTAGAAATAAATTTGGTTTTTAGGGGACAATATTTTAAATAAATATTCCTTATTGTATCGCTAAAATGTTCCATATTTATGTTCACATCTCGTATTGAAATACCACCTATGCTCAGAAAATTGAAATATTAACTTCTGTAAACTAGAGAGGCTGTGATCACGAAACTGAACTTTAACAAGATTATCATTACCAGCACATAAATCACTTATAATAAGAAATACAGGCAAATGGTCTGTAATATCAAACAGGAAAATTCCAGAATTAATCAAGCTACGTCCATTATACCAGATATGGTCGAGAAGAGACGGTACACCTTGCTGGTCACCACTCGGAAATCTAGTAGGCTTGGTAATGATAGGCAAGAAGTTCAAGGAAAACATACTATTTACAAAATTCCTAACACCTAGATTAGCATGTTCATATTCAATTATATTAACATTAATGTCACCCATTATAATTACTTCACAATTTTTAAGAGCGGTGTTATTCAGAATGCCATTCAAATAGTCAAGAAAATTACTAGGGGAGCCAGTTGGAGGACGATAGATAGCCACAATAGCGATAGGAAAGGGGCTAAGATTTACTAAAATAGTACACGTTTCGATATCATGATTAACAAAAGATAATTTATCAATCTTACTTATAGACAAACTTTGATTACAATAAATAGAGACTCCTCCCCCTCCACCATTTACACGCCCACTGTGGTGCCCCGTCAAACCATCAACAGCTAAGCCACTCCCACTCGCAAATCTAGTTTCAGTTAAAGTTATGACATCAAATTTAACATTTATAGATTGTAAGAAAGAAAAAAATAGGTCATTATTTGCATTAAAGCTTCTAATATTATAATTACAAAGTGCAAAAGAATTTCCACCTTGGCCAAACACTGAATTGAAATCACTAACAGAATAGTAGTTAGATTGGTTATTAGTTCGTAGCTATTCAAGAGATTAGCGTCAGGGTCAATTTCAGGAAGAACATTGTTATCATTCATGGTTAATGTAAATGAGAGAATATACAAAAAATAAACGTATCAAACAAGAGACAGCCATCAAGCCAGAGACAGCCATCAAGCCAGAGACAGCCATCAGGCAAGAAACAGGCATCAGGCAAGAAACAGGCATCAGGCAAGAGACAGGCATCAGGCAAGAGACAGGCATCAGGCAAGAGACAGGCATCAGGCAAGAGACAGGCATCAGACAAGAGACAGGCATCAGGCAAGAGACAGGCATCAGACAAGAGACAGGCATCAGGCAAGAGACAGGCATCAGACAAGAGTAGTCTTTATGGCAGCAATAGCTAGTCAATAAGGTGAGTTTTATACTAGAAACACTTACGTTAGGATTTACAACGCCAAAAACATCTAGGGCAGATCCAATAGAAATAATATTTCCGCTAGTCACCACACAATTAACATTTTTCATGGAAGCCAATTTACATGAGTTATTCAGTAATACCATAGTGGTGTTCAATAGCAAATAGAAGAAGCATTTTAATCGCATATAAAAAAAGTAAAAGAGTAGAACAGAGTGTGAGAATAACCAAGTCAATAGGTATATCAAAGTATACCTAAGCCTAGTCACCGCACATAAACTAATGCAGGTCATCATATATTGTTCAATATATGATCCTACATGTACATTTGTAATTAGATAGCAGTTTAAAAAACAATAATTGTATCTAAGACAACACGACAAAAAAAGTAAATAGTTTATAACACACAGCACAGAACAAAGCATCAGCGAGTAGCACGTTAAATTATTAGGGTAGAGCAAACCATTACGGTAGAGAAGCCAATTAGTCAGTTGTTTCGAGTCTGCGTGATTATCTCCTCAGATAGAACTCCAACAGTTTTGCTCAGAATATCATCCAATTGAGCCATTGAGTTAACGAACCTTTTAATATTTCTCCCTCCGTCATCATTAGGTCGAAGCCATACAAAGACCCGTCCATTAGTAGATCCACACTTATCAAATTTAGCTGGGTACAGTTTATTCACCTTTCTAAGTGCGTAAAGTATAGTTGATCGAACAGGAATAAGATGATCGTTGAAATATAGACCACTTGGTTTTACCTTTCTTGCTGCTTGCATGATGTCATTTTTTAAGTCGCTATTCTGGAACTTAACCAATATGCTCCTACTGTCTGGAGACTGAGAGAGAGGCTTTCGTCCAATTCTAAAAGCCTGCATTATCTCGTTCTGTCTAATTTTACATTTCAGTTTCTGTTTAATTGTAGTCGTCACCACTTCAATGAGGTTGTCATTAGACCGTTGGCATTTCATTCCCAGAGAGAACAAGTGAAGATTCTCTCTCACGGCATTCAATAGCATCTAACCGATCAGTCAAAGCTAGATTAGCTTTAGTGACTTCGTGTAATTTATTTTCAAGATCTTCAATCTTTTTGTCTTTCTGCTCTAGTCTATTCTCCAGTGCCTTCAAAGTGGATTCAAAATTGTATGTAATTAACATATACAATGCCCTGCTCTCCTCTGACAACTGATCAAGATTAGAAGTAGATTCATTATTTACCTCGGTTCGAGAAACAGAAGTTTTACTATTCTTCCCAACACCAGGCAAAAGCGCAGATGTTCCATCAGAATCGCCTGTTTGATAATTTGTAGTTCGCATGTTATAATTTAGAGATAGAATTTCTGTTACAGGGATAAGCAGTCTAGCACAACAGCCAAATAAAACTTTAGGCGAGAGCGACACAGGACACCACACGTCCGATCAGTGAATGAAATGAAGTGAATTTTCATGTAACCATATACTTTACATGTAACCATATACTTTACATGTAACCATATACTTTACATGTAACCATATACTTTACATGTAACCATATACTTCACATGTCATTAATCAGGGAAATATAGAAACACACAGACAAACCACATCAGAATATCACGAAACTGATAATTCAAACTCTGACTGATGACATTTTATCGTCACACATAATACATGTAGGTACGGATTGTAGTAATATTTGTTGTTAATTAACTTCTCTTTCAATATTTTAAATATGGTAAACATTATGTAAATGTTTTATAAATTATTTTCTATTTACAAATTTAGCTACTGTAATACTATATATTTCTATAACTTCTATTTCATATATATTTGAAAAATGTGTTATTAAATTATAAGAGAAACTTATAAAATATATCAATGTGATAAATATCTATTTTGCTGAATCTTTATGTATTCTGACTAGAGAATAGAATTTAATCTTTCATCTCCATGATATAAATTCAAGAATGTTTTCTCATAGCAAATTTATTTGACAATGAATCACTTTATCAAATTTAGTACAGTTATCCTTAAAGTCTTGATCAGCACTTAAAGTGTTCAGTAGATGGCGATCGGTTTCAAGCGAAACAGATAATGCATATACAAAACTGTCCAATTCATTTTGAATATATTTATGTGTGATCACAGCATCGCAATCAGGGTTGAAAAATTAATACTGTAAAATTACGCAGATGATCAAAAGAATGTAACATTAGGTGAACAAAGGTGACAATTCAAACAGAAGTCAGATTGGTACGTAACATTTATAGGAGTTCACTTTTCGATTGCTCTAACTGTCTGAATATTTATGCCATAAAAAAATATTATTGTCCCATGTCGATCGTCTCCCCACTTTTCGAGTACTAAGAGTGTCCGAATAAAGCGAAAATTCCTTTAATACTATATTAAAGTACTTATTATTGCAACGTGTTTGCGATGCTGTGATCGCCCAAAAATATATATTGAAAGGAAACATATAAGGAATATTCAGATAAATAAGCATTTCTCTTCAAACCAATCGCCATCTCCTGAACACTTAGGCACAAAGACATTGAGGGTAACTTAACCCTAGTAACCTAGCCCTTAAAAGTTTGCTCAATAACCTAATACCTACTCCTATAATTTCCATATTTTCTCTATTTAAAAAACTTAATTTGATATTTAAACTTCCATTGGTAAACGCCAAGGAATAATTATCTATTTGAAATATAATTACCAAGCAAAGTTAAGAAACAAATATTTCTTCGGTTTTCTAACTATTTGTTCAAAAACCATTTAAACATAAAACATAAACATAAAAATCTTTATTGATAAAATATTGTCCTTTTACATAATAACTCACAGTCGGACAGGCTGTGAGCTATTCCAAAAAAAAGTAAAAATATACAAAACAATATTAGAAATCAAGCCCATATATAAGTATTCAAAGAATACTTTTCGGAATTTCTCCACTCATAAATAAAAACTTCATAACATTCACAAAAATGAATGAAATTGAATGAAAATTTAAACTGTGGACGGAAAAGGGTGCAATGATAAAAAAGATATCAGAAAAAAACATGAACCATTAATAGTTTTTTTAAATATTCTAACTTAAAGTTGTATTCCGTTATTTTTTTTTTTGAGACACACTGTATATTTGAATAAATGCTCTTAATATGAGTAAGTATCTTGCCATTTATTACGTTCTTTTTTGTATAAACATATGTAATTATGTTGAAAATTAAAAGTCATGAAAAGACAGCTTCCAAATTGGAATAAAAATAAAATTATTAATATTTTTTCATGGTTTTGAAATAAAATTGTTTATATTTTTTCACGAGGACTGGTCAAGAATCAGAAAAAGGTCAGAATCAGAAATTTAAAATGAAATTTCCTGTGGGCTGTACTGGTCGAGGATCTTAGTGCAGAGGCTTTTCTACACCTGGAACTGGTCGAGGATATCAGTGCGGAGGCTTTTCTACACCTGGAACTGGTCGAGGATCTCAGTGCAGAGGCTTTTCTACACCTGGAGCTGGTCGAGGATCTTAGTGTAGAGGCTTTTCTACACCTGGAGCTGGTCGAGGATCTTAGTGCAGAGGCTTTTCTACACCTGGAGCTGGTCGAGGATCTTAGTGCAGAGGCTTTTCTACACCTGGAGCTGGTCGAGGATCTTAGTGCAGAGGCTTTTCTACACCTGGAGCTGGTCGAGGATCTTAGTGCAGAGGCTTTTCTACACCTGGAGCTGGTCGAGGATCTTAGTGCAGAGGCTTTTCTACACCTGGAGCTGGTCGGGGATCTCAGTGCAGAGGCTTTTCTACACCTGGAGCTGATCGAGGATCGCAGTGCAGAGGCTATTCTCCGAACATTTCAACGATTTTGTGACAGAAGATCCGTACCAAGGATTCTTCTGAGCGATAATGCTACCAACTTCGTGAGCAGTAACGCCATCCTAGCTGAGATTTCTCGATCCTCTCCGGCCAGCTCTTTCTTGTCGGAGCACTTGGTTGAATGGAAGTTCATTACACCCAGGGCTCCATGGATGTGTGGAGTACATGAGAGGCTCATTGTTGTTTTTAAGCTTTGTCTTAAGAAAGTTGTAGGCAGGTCTATTCTCCCATTTCATGAACTTAATACTGTAATTGTACAAATAGACTCTGCCATTTATAATGATAGACCGTTAACCTATACTTCGGATGATGTAAATGAATTACAGCCTTCCATGCTTCTCTGTGGGCACCGCATTTCTAATCTGTATTTCGATGTTGATTTTGATGAATTGTATGATCCTAGTATCAACTCTAAAGAAGCTATCAGTAACAGATATATGTATTTTTATAAGAAATTTTAAAGATTTTTACCGTAGATGGAAAAATGAATATTTATTAGCATTAAGATAGAATTCTCAGAATACTAAGGAATGTATTTCTAAGAATTTAAAAATAGGTGCATTAGTTTTAATACACGATGATTGTAGCAGATTATTGTGGAAGATGGGTGTGATTATTCAGCTTTACAGAGGTCAGGATAACATTGTCAGGACTGTTGATGTCAAAACTAGGAACGGAATTCTGAAACGTCCTATATTAAAATTGGTTCTAGGTAAATTGCTCGAAAACAATTGCTCGAAAGACAATTGCTCGAAAACAATTGCTCGAAAAACAATTGCTCGAATGAACAATTGCTCGAAAGAACAATTGCTCGAAAGACAATTGCTCGAAAAACAATTGCTCGAACGAACAATTGATCGAATGAACAATTGCTCGAATTATCCAATTGCTCGAATGAACAAAATTGCTCGAATTATAAAATTACACAGTTTTCGATTTTATAAAAGTCAGTTACTCATGAAATGGAGCTGCACCTAATAATCCTTGTTTCTTTTTAGTAATTGATCATTAATCATTCTATAAATGATTTTAATTATTACTCATTCTGCATAATCTTTTTTTTAGACCGTTTGTATCATCTCGTATGTAACATGTGAATTGGAATTATGAGGTGAATCAGTACTATTCATGTTTTTTTTATCATGAAACCCGAACATTTTTGTAGATTTATTAAAACTCTGCCATAACTTTGAGTTATTTCACCTATTGAGGTAACACATACAGATAGGCTAGTAATAAATAAATTTTCGGGTTTTATGATAAAATAAAAGCATGAATAGTAGTGATTCACCACATGATTCCAATCCACATGTTACAAACAAGATGACACAAGCGGTCTAAAAAAAAATTATGCAGAATGAGTAATAATTAAAATTAATTATAGAATGATTAATGATCAATTACTAAAAAGAAACAAGGATTGTTAGGTGCAGCTCCACTTCATGAATAACTGACTTTTATAAAATCAAAAACTGTGCAATTTTATAATTCGAGCAATTTTGTTCATTCGAGCAATTTCATAATTCGAGCAATTGTTCATTCGAGCAATTGTTCGTTCGAGCAATTGTTTTTCGAGCAATTGTCTTTCGAGCAATTATTCTTTCGAGCAATTGTTCATTCGAGCAATTGTTTTTCGAGCAATTGTTTTCGAGCAATTGTCTTTCGAGCAATTGTTTTCGAGCAATTTACCGGCTACCATTAAAATTATACCCTCTTGAGCTAGATGTTGACATTGAGAGTAATGTCTCTGTTAATCAAGAAATTAGACCTGTTAGGTTAGCAGCCGTACAGGCTAATCGTAGGATAAAATCAATGATTTGAAAATTGTGTGGAGGGTTGTGACAATATGCGTTTAAAATCAACGATCCCTCAAATATTATAGACGGAGAGAATTAAAGAATATTGAATCTTTCTAAACCAGAAGTATATAGTATTTAATACCATTTCCTTTCGTCTCGTCTATGATATTCTTAAGATATATTATTTTAAATGCATATTGTCACAACCCTAGTCGTAAGTTGGAAACTGATGTAAACAAACCACATTCACAATCGCTCTTTTCAAATCATGACTCCATCTAACTAACAGTGAACTTAAATCTCTATTAATCCATTTATTAATGCATTTCATTTTAGATTCCACTACCTTGTTTACAGATGAGCTCGTAACATTTGATTAAAATCTGTAATTGATAAGTTAGAGCATAGTAAGACATCCACTTTCAATAATTATCCCTGTGAAATGTTTACAATGACCGTCAAATTGAAAGGTAATTTATACCAGTGTTAGTTTTATATTTTCTATATAAAGATTGTTTATAATAAACACTGTTTATTACAGTAATACTAAAGATATTATACTACAATATAGGTCCCAAAACTTCTGCCACATAAGATAATCGCCTGAAAACTTCATGAGCTTAATTTGAAGCAAATAACCAATTTAGTAGAATTTTCCATATTAGGGATGTTTAAAGAGTTACGTTCTCCGTCGTCCCTTCTGTAGTAGTTTTTTAAGAGTTCCATCCGCTTCTGTGATGGCTGCATCCAGTCCACTTGCAATTGGTAATCGGAAGCATTACTAATCTCAGAAATTATTGCCTCATCGCTTTCAAGTTTAAGTAGAATGTTGGCAAGAATTATATCTCGTTGTAGTAGAATCTCATGTTTCAGAGAACTGACAGATTGGATGTTTATCTCCCCGTTAGCTAGCTCTATCTTCAGTTTTTGAATTAGGGTAATAACCCTAGACTCGTAGCCTCCTCTTCGTTGAGTTTCAGACATTTTTACCTTGACTTCAAAGATCACAGACCGTGAAATAATTTGTAGAGTGGTTTGATAAATAGTTTAGGTTTTTTAGATTCCCAGGTTCAATCGATAATAGTACTAGGTTTTTAATTCACTGAAACTATTTTGTTTCCTTAGTATTTTAATTCATTAATGATGGAACGTGACAACTACTACTTCACTAATGCAGCCTGTAACATAAGGTAATATAAGTATATACATTTAATACAATAAGCAACAATTAATAAATATAGAATGGTAGAGAGGTCACAAGCAGATGTGAACTCTCCAAAGACTAAACACATAAAGAAGAAGTATTCATTTCGGAGGCTAGATTTAGATTATAATTATAAACTATATGAATACAGTGAAACTCCTGAGTTATGAAGTAATGGTTTCTTCATAACTCAGACCATTTCCTGCAGTTTGGGAGAATGAGTCCTCGCTCTTTTGAAGCTTCTAATATCAGGTCTGAAAAATAAAGAGAAAAATTAGAAAAAAACATAGGAGTAATGTTTCAGAATTTAGAATATTTCAGCTATGCTGAGATTAGCTAATTGCTAAGGCTACAAATTATAATGGGAAACGGGTTGAGATCAAGGATTACAAACACTAGTCACTAGGTATATCATTACCATATACCCCCAATTAGCCTCAAATTTGTTCAAAGATGATTTCAGGCTTGACGAGATTACAGAGTTTTCGGTAGTTTCTCTTGGAATGAACTTGTCAAATTTGTTAAGGTATGCCACTTCCATTAAAGGTCCTCTCCAGGCTCCGGGAAAAAAATGAGTTTATTATATAATATTATAGAACTAAAGTCTACGATCATTATTCCGCAAACCGCATACAATTCGGTTCAGCATATATTTTATTATTTGCTTTTAAAGTTTTTTAATACTCTGTGAGCAACAATCGAGCTAATCTCCAACCTGACGCTGAGAAAGAAGATTGTACTCTCTTTGTTTTGATTTCAAATTTAGATTTTTAAACAAACAATGCGTTTTTGGCCTTCTTTTAAGATAATAATTGTTTCTAAAAGTATATAAACGTTTCTATAATAAGTTTATCAAAATTTGAACCTTTAAACGAATAATAAATGAATTTATTAAACGAAATACCTAGTTGACAATCTAAAAAAATAGTGTACATTCTTCTTCTTCAGGCTAAAAATTAGAAAGTCGGAAGTAAAGTAGGTTTTGTAAAGTTTTGATTAAAAAAATCTTTAAACGCATATAAAATTAAAAATATGCTATCAAATTTTATGGGGTTTGCAGAAAAATGATAAGTAACATTAGCCTCGTTGATTTATACATTAAAAAAATTTGCTTGGAGGGGACCTTTAAAGGTCCTCTCCAGGCTCCGGGAAAAAAATGAGTTTATTACATAATATTATAGAACTAAGGTCTACGATCATTATTCCGCAAACCACATACAATTCGGTTCAGTATATATTTTATTATTTGCTTTTAAAGTTTTTTAATACTATATGAGCAACAATCGAGCGAATCTCCAACCTGACGCTGAGAAAGAAGATTGTACACTCTTTGTTTTGATTTCAAATTCAGATTTTTAAATAAACAATGCGTTTCTGGCCTTCTTTTAAGATATTAATTGTTTCTTCAAGTGTATAAACGTTTCTATAATAAGTTTATCCAAATTTAAACCTATAAACTAATAATAAATAGATTTATTAAACCAAATACCTAGTTGACAATCAAAACAAATGGTGTACATTCTTCTTCTTCAGACTGAAAATTAGAAAGTCGGAAGTAAAGTAGGTTTTGTAGAGTTTGGATTATAAATATCTTTAAAAGCATATAAAATTTAAAATATGCTATCAAATTTGATGGGGTTTGCAGTAAAATGATAAGAAACATTAGCCTCGTTGATTTAAGTAATAAAAAAATTTGCTTGGAGAGGACCTTTAAGTGATGGCTTCTAGCCTTCAACTGTCACAGCAGTAACTCGCCTTCAACTGTCACAGCAGTAACTCAAGATTATAATTCATAATAGGCATAGTAAACAGAATAGTATAGTACCTCAGTTACATGTATTATTCAAATTTATTCTGGGTAGGCTGTGACGTCATGTATGTAAACAAGAGGTCACGTCATAGTAAACAGAATTGCTGTGGGTCACGTGGAATAGAGAATTAAGATGGCGGCCAACGCGACCGATCTGACTAATGATCTAATTATCTTGAATAAATCGTCTTCTTCAAGACTAAAAATTTGTTACTATTTCGGGTGTAAAAAGACCAGTAGCAATTTCATCAACAGTCATTTTTTAATTTTCGTCCGTATGACTATAGAGATTGGATAATAGCATGCGGTAATGTGGAATTAAAAAAAATATCGCCGAAAAAGTTATTTAACAAAAGTTGGGTGTGTTGCAGCCATCTTTTGTGTTTGTACTGTACGTACAAACGTACGCACCATTGTTGACATGTGACGTCACAGCCTACCGGGACACGCGTAATATCCCCTGTAGCTCTGGGATACTATATATTCTCTGTACTGTGTAATAGGCCTAATCCAAATGTTTTTCTAGTAACTTAAAACGAAACCTATCAAACCAGACACGAAAGTAGGGAAGAACCACAGTAGCTATATAAAATATTATATAGGTACTGTGTGAAGAACCGATTAAGTCCGCAACAAGAAAGTGTGCATAAATTCCAATTTCTTATTCCGCGTTTTAGTTTAGAACTTTTCCTCTCAATCGAAAAAATGAAACATGACATCAGAAATGAACTAAGCAAAATTTTGTATGAATTAACAGATAGTGAGAAAATGATTGTTCTTTGGGATTATAATGGACATTTGGGCTTTATTGAGGCTCCTAGTTTGAATATAGCCATAGGTAGTAGATTTGTAATCGAGATTATGAAAGAACATTGCTCAGAAAAAGTTGAAAATGTCCCATACCTATTCAAAATTATTGGTGATATGCAATTAATTTAAAACTGTTCCTAGACTCTAGAGTAGATAATATCCCAAATATCTCCCATATTATGCAGAGACATGTAATTTTGGCTTGAAATCTTAAAAAAAAAATCCGAAATTGTCTTGCCCACTTGGCACTGTTGGCAGGCCAGATGGCAGTTGCCAGTTGGTACAGATTTTTTTTTGTGAATTTTTTACTCAAAATTTGATTGTATTCTATCTAGTTTTCAAGCATCTAAAACAATGAAAACATAGACTGAAATCTCTGAAGTCTCAGGCCTGAGGCGGCCCAGACTGCAGGAACTGGTAAAGTGTTCTCCAAGAAATCCTCTATTTTGCCTTTGGCTTCTGTTCTCAGTAAAATAAATGTAAACAGTAAACATAGGAGGAAATTAATGATTGTTTGCTCAGAAAATGTTAAAAATGTCCCATATTCTGCACTCAGCAATCTGCAGACTGGCCTGAGGCCAGTCTGCAGAAGATGCATGAAGTTGACGTTGTGAAGTTTATCCGGTGACAATTGATGCCTTGATATTAGTCTCCTGAATTATCCGGCGACAATTTTCTAACTAATTCCTATGTTTACATGTAAAATTACTGTAGACTCGTACCTAGAGTATTTGAGATTTTTGGCCATTTCATTTTGGAGAGAAATTTGGATTTTTTTGAGAGAAATTGCACCAAGAATTAAATATCTGGAGACTGATGACTGATCGTGCCCAAGTAAAATAGTATGTCTTATAAACTCTCCATTTGTCTCTCCAGCTCTCTCCAAAATTCAACAAATTCTCTCCAAAATGATCAAATTTTCATAAATTCTCTCCAAAATAACATTGTAGCATAGGAGAAAAATAGATAAAACTCGCCATTTGCATTTGAAGTGCTCAAAATAACTGTCACAAACTCGCCATTAAAATGGCGAGTTTGGACATGCTTTATTACTTGGGATCGTGCATGCTTTGCAGACTGAGTCTCAGCCTCTCAGGTAGAATCGTAGATGACCATAGATATTGATTCCTGAAGACCTCCTACCTAAGAGCCGAGGCTAAGGGCCTAAGGCCACAGTTCCACTTTGGATATTAGAGTTTGGACAATTGTTTTTTTTAATATGTGCAAAACTTTAATAAACTTATAAAGTCCATAATAAATTTATCTAAAACTTAAAAAGGACCTATTTTGCAAATTGCTGAAGTGTGTTTCCCTTTTTATTCCTAAATAATAATAAAATCAATTACCTAGTCCTAATTAATACCTATATGCTTTAAATTACTATTATTAGATAGACCATAAAATTATAAATAGCAACAATATGTACTATCCAGTTTGCAGAATATCCAAGTAAAATAGTATGTCTCATAAACTCACCATTTGTCTCTCCAGCTCTCTCCAAAATTAAACAAATTCTCTCCAAAATGATCAATTTTTCATAAATTCTCTCCAAAATAACATTGTAGCATAGGAGAAAAATAGATAAAACTCGCCATTTGCAATTGTAGGGCTCAAAATAACTGTCACAAACTCGCCATTAAAATGGCGAGTTTGGACATGCTTTATTACTTGGCAGAATATGGGACATTTTTAACATTTTCTGTGCGAACAATCCTTAATTTCCTATGTTTACATGTATTTTACTGAGGTCTGAGAACAGAAAACCAAATAGAAGATTTCTCAGAGAACTGTTTACCACTTACCAGTTCTTCTGTTCTTGCAGTCTGGTGTACCCAGTCTACAGAATGCGTCTCTTATCCCGCAGAGATTATAATTTGAGAGACAGTTACTCTCTGACTCTCAGTTGCAGATTCAGAATCTCCCGCAGCTAAATTAATGGTAACATAGGAATTAATTCAAAATCTCCCGCAGCTAAATTAATGGTAACATAGGAATTAATTCAAGATCTCCCGCAGAGATCTCAAATTTCTAAAATTAAATCAAAAACTCCCGCAGAGAGTCTTGGAAAAATGTTCCATATTCTGCAGACTGGTCCAAGTGTACTATCAAGTATCAACTATGTAGGGTCAAGCAGGTAAATTGCAGCACACTAGCTAACTGCAGCCTCTAACATTAGAAACATCATAGCTTCAAAACACTTGTTAAAAACTTAAATTAATGAATTATAACATGCACTGTGCTTATTTAAGTAGGTATGCAATATTTTATTATAATTTTGGTTCAGAATGATTTAGAGACTCTCTTGAGAGGGCCGCAATTAAAAATTAAAGGGCCGCAATATACCTATATGCATGACCGGGGACCCTAGGTATCTAGGTACCTGGTGAGTTTTTTGACAATAATTTTAAGCCTTTCAAAAGCTCATGGACATGGTATTGGCAATATATGTATAAAAATTTATTTCATATGCTTATTAGCTATGCTTTAAATTTCAATGTTAAAAGAACAATGTTGTTTTACATGTAAATTTAACATTTTAGAGAGCTGGAAAGTTCATAAGCCATACAATTCTACTTGGAAATAAATGAGAAAGGGGCTATTCCACATGGTACATAGTCCCCATGTGGTGAACAATATATAATTTACTGATTTTATTCCTATGTTGCAATGTTACTTTGATAAGAATTAATGATTATTTGAGCACATTGAAAATAAAAGAAATTACAAGACAAATTGAGAGCTTATGAGCCACACTATTTTACTTGGTCCATGACTAAAGCTATAGCAATGATAATGTTATTAGCAATGATAATGTTATCAGCAATGATAATGCAATGATAATGTTATTAGCAATGATAATGCAATGATAATGTTATTAGCAATGATAATGCAATGATAATGTTATTAGCAATGATAATGCAATGATAATGTTATTAGCAATGATAATGTTATTAGCAATGTTAAATAAATTATTAGAGGTTTATAACTATTCTTCCTATTCCTGTTTTTATACTTTTAATCCCTCAAGATTTTAACTTATACGGGATAGCTAGATGATTTTATACATTTGACATTATATGTGATATAGCTACTTTATGATGAGTTTAATAAATATAAATAATTTATATAAAATACCAAAATAAGCTATAAATATATATGTACCTAAATGGCTAGAAAAGTCATGCTTTACCTGGACTGATTAACTTTTTTACTGTACTTGTGACTTTGTATTGATAATTAATTACGCATATTTCTCCTCTCAATTACAGTTTTATTTTAGTTAATATTTTATTTCTCTATTTTATAATTTAGTTTTATAGCTAAATTATTTAGAAGTTTATGATTTTGTGTATTAAATATCAGTTCTCACCAAATTGTTTGCTACTTTGGTTATTATGTTTTAATTTTGGATGGCGTCTCTTTTGAACAATGCTCAGAACTGTGTATCATCTCTGTTCCATGAAAGGTAAGTGAACTGCCATTACTATTATTTAAAACAATTTGAGAAATAAAAAATAACTTGTGTATAATGCAACTAACTATTTTCAATAAACGATAGAAAATTCATATCCTTAAAATATGATTCATGATTATGATAAAATATGATTGCTATAGCTAACTACATGTAATAGCTAACTACTTGTAGTAACTAACTACTTTTACTAGCTAACTACTTGTAATAGCAATCTATTTTACAGTGAATTATGGTACTGAGATTGTCTACTGATGTAATCTTTCATACTGATTTAGTATAATATCTCCATACTGAAGCATTATTCCACATTGTTTGCTGTTAACAAAAAATTGAACTCTTCAGGCAGAACAAGAAAGTGGGTGTGCTGTTCACTGGAATTGTTGAGAATGATGGAAGGGTTTGGGTAGAGACAGGAAGTGGATCACAAGACAGAAACAGCTCTAGGAGACTAAAACTACGCGTCACTCACCTCCACCCTAACAATCCTGCTCTGAGTGATGCCATTGCTAAATACAGGCAACAGAATGGCTTGAAAGAACCTTCTGGTGTGGAAGATGAGGTAAAATACATAGTAAAATTTAAGTAGATTTGTTCAATGCCCCTACATCTTTCTTTTAAAGTCTCATAAAGTCCCTCATGGGCTACCTGGAAGGCTTGATAAATTTAGTATATTTTCATGTAATTTCAAGTTTTGTATTTCCTGAATTTCTAAATATGTACATAAAAATTCATTGTAATTATGTATGTTGAAACATGTAGTCAGATTTCTTATTCCTCCTTCAATTACTAACTAATTGGCAAACTTATAGCTACTCAATGTAGCTAGCTATTTGTTATTTTATTCAATGAACCTATTGAAAAGTGCTCATCTTAACTGATCAATATGAATAACAAACTAACAAGACTGGCTAGTAATGTTTTAATCATGTTCGAGTGATGATTTGCAGGTGTATAAATATTATAAAATAGCTAATGAATATTTGAATTTCAAATTTGAAAACCCTCTTACCAGTAATCTATTGAATCTGCAATTTTAACTAAGCTAAAGATAAATAAAAACAGCGATAGCTACCTAATTACTTGTGTTTTACAGATTCTTTTGGGTCAAGAGCAGGATTACTGGTTTAACCACTGGAATGGTCCTAGTATCAGTGATAACAAGAGGGTGGTCACCAGCCAGCCAATTGGTAGTCAGAGAAGAACTAGTATGAGAAAGTCTACTAGAAGATGTTCCAGTTGCAATAAAAAGGTTTGCATTATCATGATCTGAATAAACAAGTTTCTTATACTCATTATTATTATCACTATAAATCTTTAGAAAAGGAAAGATGCATTAATTATTGATCTCCTCTTCACGCTCATTTCTCAATTTATATTTTTAAATTAGCTACTACCTAGTTTTTACCATATTTGATTCATCAGCTGATCCCTGAAGCTATAGCTAGCCACAATTTATATAATACAGCTCTGGGATTTTTTTCAGATGAGAATATAAGATAACTAGCTACTTCATTTAAATTCCACATCATTTTCTTTCAATTATAAAATATAGCTACACATTTTAGCATCCAATTTGATTGATACTTCACTTCATTTTCTCTGCAATGATTTCTGTTTTATTTCCTTATCTCGTATGTAAAAATAGTTATGGCTATTTTATAATAGATACTTTTTAGTGCCCACTCTGTATAAGGTGGTTGTTTTATATAGCTATTTAGTTTGCTTCTATAGTCATGAGGTAGTAATTTGTGAACTTTTAAGCTCAAGACGCTGTAAAATGTTATTCTCTCCCATATCTCTCAGGTTGGAATGATAGAAACGCCAGAAATATCCTCTTCTCAGAACGGAAGTGTCAACGCAGGAAGTTTAGATTCGCCTTCTACTCCAGAGTCACCTGTATTTGCACACCTGCCATCCATTCGCAGGTCCCAGGGTCACAAGGTTCCCATCTCCCAAACAGCCACCACTTCACCGTCTCCTTCATCTAATTCCTTTTTGGAGAACTACATCCAAGATGGCAGTGACCTGTCGGCTATCAAAGGGTGACTAAATTAAATCAAACTTTATTGAAGGCTGAATATCGATTAGAAAACATTTGAGACAAGTTTGTCTTATCTTTCTTGTTGAACTTTTTTTTAAGACAATATTTTTCCATTAAAAACAAGAAGAAACTATTTAAAACAATATTTTTCCATTAAAAACAAGAAGAAACTATTTAAAACAATATTTTTCCATTAAAAACAAGAAGAAACTATTTAAAACAATATTTTTCCATTAAAAACAAGAACAAACTATTTAAAACAATATTTTTCCATTAAAAACAAGAAGAAACTATTTAAAACAATATTTTTCAATTAAAAACAAGAACAAACTATTATTTAAATCAATATTTTTCCATTAAAAACAAGAAGAAACTATTTAAAACAATATTTTTCCATTAAAAACAAGAAGAAACTATTTAAAACAATATTTTTCCATTAAAAACAAGAAGAAACTATTAAAAACAACATTTTTCCATTAAAACAAGTAGAAACTATTTAAAACAATGTTTTTCCATTAAAAACAAGAAGAAACTATTTAAAACAATATTTTTCCATTAAAACAAGTAGAAACTATTTAAAACAATGTTTTTCCATTAAAAACAAGAAGAAACTATTTAAAACAATATTTTTCCATTAAAAACAGAAGAAACTATTTAAAACAATATTTTTCCATTAAAAACAAGAAGAAACTATTAAAAACAATAGTTTTCCATTAAAAACAAGAAGAAACTATTTAAAACAACATTTTTCCATTAAAACAAGTAGAAACTATTTAAAACAATGTTTTTCCATTAAAAACAAGAAGAAACTATTTAAAACAATATTTTCCCATTAAAAACAAGAAGAAACTATTTAAAACAACATTTTTCCATTAAAAACAAGAAGAAACTATTTAAAACAATATTTTTCCATTAAAAACAAGAAGAAACTATTAAAAACAATATTTTTCCATTAAAAACAAGAAGAAACTATTTAAAACAACATTTTTCCATTAAAAACAAGAAGAAACTATTTAAAACAATATTTTTCCATTAAAAACAAGAAGAAACTATTTAAAACAATATTTTTCCATTAAAAACAAGGAGAAACTATTTAAAACAACATTTTTCCATTAAAAACAAGAAGAAACTATTTAAAACAACATTTTTCCATTAAAAACAAGAAGAAACTATTTAAAACAATATTTTTCCATTAAAAACAAGAAGAAACTATTTAAAACAATATTTTCCCATTAAAAACAAGAAGAAACTATTTAAAACAATATTTTTCCATTAAAAACAAGAAGAAACTATTTAAAACAATATTTTTCCATTAAAAACAAGAAGAAACTATTTAAAACAACATTTTTCCATTAAAACAAGTAGAAACTATTTAATCTAAAAAATATCATGTTATTTTAAATGCAAACTGCTCACGAATTCCTATTTTCAGAAGCTTAGGGGGCAGTCAAGAGCAGCTGTCTAGAGTGAAGAAAGTTTTGTCCCACGAGCAGAGAGTGGACCTTTGCATGTTTGCAGATGATGCAATTGATGGCTCATTGAATGATGAAGTGGTTCATGTGTCTCCACCTCAAACATCATCAAATGTCGCCAAGTTTCTCTCGGCGCACATCAACAGTCATCAAAATGTTCCCGTCCAAGAAAGCATTTCAGGGAGTTTCCGTCGCAGCAAGTCATGTCCGGTCACCCCCAAACACGCCAGAAAGAAGTCGAGAAGGCGCAGACACTTTGGCAGTCCTGAGTCTCCTCACAATAGTCCTAAATCAGTATCAAGTGGAAGCAAATTCTCTCTGAGCAACTCTCTCATGGCTCTACACAAGCAGGCCTCTAATTCATTACGCGCTGAACTGCTAAAACACGATCACAACAACAAGGTCGGTGGCTCCACCAGTGGCATAAAAATGCGCTCAATACAAGACAATGTCAAGATGAAGATGAGTCATTCTTCTATCAATGAAGAGGATAACAACAGTGAATTTTCTGAGGATGATGAGAATTCACGTAATAGGTTGTCAGTCCCTGTGAACCCTGCATTGTACGCTAAGAAACCCATTCAGGAGAGTAAATCCCTACCTACTTTGAAGTCCTGCAAAACTGGTGTTTATGCACAAGATGAAATGATCACTGAAGAAGAAACAGACAATTGCAATGATGGTTTTGGTGATGTAACATTCGTGGTTTCTCCGGGAGATAACTCGAATGGAGTGGTTAACTTGGGATTTGATGGACATGGAGAGAGTTCAGATTTTAGTGAGGAAGTGGAAAAACACCACTTTTCGGAAAATGAGAATATTATCCAAGTACCGGCAATGTCTTTGGGTCACTCTAATTCTTTTAGCTCAAATACATCTGGACTAGATTTAGCTCCACATAATATAAGTATCGAAGATTCAAGTGAATTTGAGTATCCAAACTCTGAGAGTAATTCTGAAGATAGAAACTTTGACCTGTGCACCTCCTTTGATTCTGATAACGGGTCTTCTATGAGAACTGACTTCACCATTAACTCGTCAGCTCCTTCCACAGCTCGGTGCTCTGAATCAGCACTCAGGATCCGTGTTATGGATGATGTTCTACCAGGGCGACATATTCCTTATGACAGAAGATTCAGTAACCACGAGGCTGCAGTTCTCGCCTTAGAACTTGAAAAGAGACTCTATTTGCAGGAGACAGTGAGCTCCTCTGGAGTTGTCTCCGGTTATTTGAGACCGAGACGTCCAATTCCTCCGAGGATAAAAACCGATTTTGTTGATGATAATGATGAGAATTACCAACTGGAGGATGATTTAATCAATGACAGCATGATGGAAGCAAGAGCAATGGTCTACTGGTGGGAGAATAATGCTGACTTAGATGGACTGGACAATGCTGAGTTTTGTTTGAGAGAGGGTCAGTGCAAGCAAAAACCGCTGATGATGTTTGTTCATGGAATGGGTGGTAGTAGTGATGATTGGTTCAACCAGGTGTGGTACTTTGCTTCCCAAGGCTATGAAGTTGTAGCTCCTGATCTACTAGGACATGGGTTCAGTGCTGCACCTGATTCTGAAGAATGCTATGAGTTTCACAGACTGTTGGAGCACTTGCGTCTCCTCTATGACCTTTTTGTTCCTCCTGGTAGAAAATGTGTCCTGATAGGACATGGCTATGGCTGCTCTTTGGTCACAGCTCTGTCCCGTATACAGTCTCACTCTGTCCCCCTGTTGGTGCTAGCTGGAGGAGGAGGACCGTGTCCCCTTCTGCCCCTGTCCCCCGAGTTCTCCTCTTTCTATCACCCATACTTTGGTATCAAGGAGTCACTTTACGCCAGCACCAAAAGGAGTTTCATGAACTGTTGGTGCAATTGGAGCAATAATGACTCCAGTTCTCCAGATTATGATGAGCCTGAAGATAAATGGGAGAGAATGAAGGAGGTGGTGTCCGCTACATGTTGGTTTGCGTGCTGTTTCCCCTGCGTCTTCTGCAAGTGTGATGAAGTCTACAACCCACTTGGCAAACAGCAATGCAGTGGCACTCTATCTACACCAGGAGCCAGTGCCACCCCTACCTATGTCCTGAGACATGTTGCCAAGGGTATGAGGTGGCCTGAAGGAGACGTGTCCTTCCACCGCCGCATTACCATCCCGGTTCTGCTCCTGTACGGTTTGAATGACAAGGTAGTTCCTTTGGTTCACATGTGTGACATGGAGAAGACCATACCCCGTGCCTTCTTGGAAACTATCGGCTCTTCAGGCCATTACTCCATGCTTGACAATCCTACCTACTTCAATGAGTCTCTTCACGCCTTCGTGAAGAGGTGGAAGAGACTAACGTGAAGCAGTAGACGCATTTTTGAAAGTGGCTGATAGCTACCTAATGTTGATAAAAAAACTAACGGGATGACTAAATACTCTGAAAATTAATACTCGGCTTGCTTGAAAAGTGGTATATGTGACAGCCATTTTCCTTCTCATCATTGAGAATTATTTTAGAAATCTATCTCTCATACGCAACCTTAGTTCTTTTTCAAACACATTTTCAGGTAGCTACTTTTATTATTGAGGTAGCCATAGGGTAAGTTACGAATTATCGGACAGTTCCACATTTTGAATCACATAAAAGAAAATGTGTATTATGACATTTTTATTTTAGCTAATTCGTATCCACGATACCTGCAGGTATCATGGATACTAATTAAAATATAAGGTAAAATGGCAATGTTTTTTCCTTGAAGCTAAAGCTAATTGAAAATGTGGAACTGTCCGATATTTCGTCATTTACCCCATACTTGATATTTTAGTCAAGCCTATACCTACACATAACTAGGGTTGTGACAATATGCTTTTCAAATCATAGATCTCAGACGAAATGAAATAGTATCAATTACTTTATACCACTAATTTAGAACGATTGAATAGTCTTTAATTCAATCCGTCTATAATATTTTCAGGATCTATGATTTTAAACGCATATAGTCACAACCCTACACACTATGAACTTGGTAGCTATGTAATGTGAAATGATGTTTGGATGTTGCTTGGTAGCAAATATCCAAGTGTTTTCTTTCCTCAAATGCAAATAATACTCAACCATGAAATGATGAATCTCTGCAGCTATGATGTTACATGCTATCTCTAATTTAGCAATTTAAGTTTTTACTTTTTATATTTTTATAAAGCCACCGTATGGATATTCTATGTAAGCTGGAGTTGGAAGAGAAGGGTTAGAAGTTAACCTTTATCTGTTAGAATTATGGGGACAATTTTTTTAACGCTACTTGCAGTTTTAGAGGATAGCGCTAGGGTTATGCTCTTCAACTACGAGGTCTTAGATTTTGTGTTAGGTAGGCTCGTAGGGTTCATATACTATCACCTCTTCATTTTCCTCTTACATCCGTGAGTGCAGCCACCGGTGCTTGTGTCCCTTTTTGTCACATTCCTTGGTAAGTGACAGCATTCACGGAGTAGCTTTTCTGCATCCATGAGCATTGTCACCGACTGTGGTAAGTGAATTTATTCGTGGAGCCACTTTCCTTTTTTTCTTTTGATGTTAGCAATTTGGTTTCTAATAAATTAATGATTATACTCTTTTCCTTGACTGTATTTTTTAGAATGTTCTAACTAACGGATATACTCATAATTCGACTTAATTAAATGTTCAGATAGTAATTAATATAGTGAACTAATTTATTAATAGTGTATAGGAGCATATACGTATGCATATGATATTCATTTTTGTATCAATTTTCCAGTTCCATACTAGAAATAAGGGAAGCTCAGAATTATCGGACGGTTCCACATATTTGATTACAGGAAAAAAATCATAAAATGTATAATTGTTGTTTAATTATTATCTTATTGTCTTTTCGTATAGGATCGAAGATGTGGAACCGGTCGATAATTTAGAACGTACCCACCTAAACTTCTTTCCATTATTACCAAATTTGGTGATGATGTAAAAAAAATCTTCCATTTTTGTCATTGATTTTTTATTCTGTTGTTTTATTTTTTGTTTTTCTTTATAATGTAGAATATTAATTTAATTACCTACCTACTTTATGATTATTTAAATATTTTTTTATTTTTTTGACTTATTCAAAATTTTATTTCAGTTAAGCTACTCATACTTTGGGCATCGTTGTTTAATATTATTTATGGATATAGGGCGAGTTCTGAGTTACCGAACAGTTCCACATTTTCGATCATATGTAATATTAAATATTTTAACTCTTTATTTTAAATTGGTATCCATGATGCCTATGATTTATCATGGTTACCAATTTAAAATATTAACTCATTGAAATTAATGCTTTAACTGTATATTATATTTAATTTCCATAACAATTTGAATAATTCCTTATAGCTTTAGGGTAAATTACGAATTATCGGTCAGTACTACATCTTCGATCATTTGAGAAAAAACAATATATATTTTTTTATTATTACACAGTGCTATCTAATAATCATTTTTATATTGTTTTTTCTTATATGACCGAAGATGTAGTACTGACCGATAATTTGTAACTTACCCTTGTATTTTTCTAATTCCTAGAGTTAATTATTTGTTTACCGTTCTCCATGTAGGTACAAGATTTAGAGAAAATTTAATTTTATAAGAAAAGTAACGAAACAAAATTAAAAAAACATCTGTGCCAAAAGTTAATATTTTGTTTTTGTTTAAAAAAATTAAATAACGTTTTTGTTAAACCTCTCAACCCTTCAATGCCGGAGTATATTTTATAATCAGAAGGCTGATGGTACAAATGTGTACCATCAGGAGTTACAGGGTTAAGTTACCTAAAATATATCTTTGAAAATAATAAATGTGTAATTTATTTATTAGGTTCTCTCTGTTCAGATCAAAAGGGAAGAGAAGGGGAATGGTGTCTCTTGAGCCCCGAACTGTTGTAATTTGGATTGTGAATAGTTCTAAGGTTTAAATATAGGGTGAGATCTGAGTTTTCGGACAGTTCCACATTTTCGATCATTATCATATAACAAATCGCATCATTTTCTTTATTATATAATCGGAAATATGGAACTGGTCGATAACTCAGCATTTACCCTGTATTCTCAATTTTGGGTATAGGGTAAATTACGAATTATCGGTCAGTTTCACATCCGGTCATATAAGAAAAAACGATATACTAAAAAAAAAATGATTATTAATTTATATTATATCGTTTTTTCTTTTATGACCGAAGATGTGAAACTGACCGATAATTCGTAATTTAGCCTAATGGTGTTATATTAGAATTTTTACTCAAATTTACTCCTTTGTAACAATTAGATCTGATTTGTAAACTATTTTTCATTCAGTTTGACTGTCTCTACAAATAATATGAGTAACTTCATTAATATTCTAATGTGTTTAATTAGTCTTTGTTAACTAAATAAAATGATAAAAAGCATTTAAATGTATAATGAAACACAATCTTTTATTATTTACGTCGAAGATTAAATATTTACGTTAAAATGTTTCCCTGATTTCTATTTTCCGCCTTTTAGATTTTTTTATTGTTCTCAGTTTCCAGTATTAGGGTAAGTTTCGAGTTATTGGACGGTTCACATTTTCGAAGAAAATATATACAATCATTTATTTTATATTTTAATAATTCTTTTTTTTTTCGAAAATATGAACCGTCCGATAACTTGGAACTTACCCTAAAGCTACTTCATTTTTATTCCATTTAATTTTTACTTCAATTATAATATTGTTAGTATTTTTATATATGCAGACCAGTTTTTCTCTTCTATATAAATACTCGTATAAAATACTATAGAATCTCTTTAATTATTATAAAATAATAATTATTAAATAAGATGTAATTCCGTGCCTTGGTAAGTGCAATGTTTCGTCCAATGAAAAGCTGTTTCTATTTTCATACTTTATTTATATAGTAATTAACTAGCATACACTTAAGGTTGAGATTATCTTCTACTACATTAAAAGCCTTAATTGTTATATATTCTCTTAATTACCTAAACATTATAGTACAATATAGTAAAAGATATCAATTAGTATTACACATCAAAATAATATAAATTCAACTGGACGTTCCATCATGCTTGGAACATCCAAAAAAAGTTACGGACTGTAAACATAGAAATGTGTTGCAAGTTAAAAATTGATTGTGTTGAAGAGAGAGTTAAATATTGGCACTTTTTGTATAAAAATGATTGTAATTAGTTACAGTAATCATTTGCCTGAAATACAACCTCTCTGTCTACATCTGAAAAAAATGTACAAATGAAATGGATGTTACCATTTTGGCGGGAATGACGCTTGCATTTGTTTGTTTCCAACTTTACATAGTCCACTGCACAGTACAGAGAGAACTATTCTGTTTACTATGGTCCACTGTCGGTCGAAGAAATTTTAAACAACAATAACTGTGCTCTAAACCTAATACACGTCAATGATTAAGTTTCACTATTTATAATGGTGTACACTTAAATTTAATCTAAATTAAACTAGAACGTGGATAAAACAAAAGTGTAAAGTTAGAGGTATCATCCGTTCTATCGTTGGTGGTACCTCGGATGTCCCTCAATCGATTTATCAATAAAAGAGAAATTTAACCTCTACGCCAATGCCATCTAAATACAGTGAAAATCTCTACAAATATAAGTATTTATATAATCTAAATCAATATGAACATTTGCTTGTATCTAGAACCTAGTAAATGAGCTTTTGAACATTATACTCATGTTCACAGATTCTTAACGTCTACCTTATGTTCAAACATTAATAACATCATTATCAGAATCACTGTCACCTGATAAAGCCTTTCTCAAACTACTATTCCTTTTCACTCTTCTGCCAGAACCGCTTTGTTCGTGGTCTGTCTTCATTTGGTACCTAGGTAAGGGTATTGGGACGTTGACCCTCTTGGCTGGTTTTGGTATATCGTACACCGGCTGGTCTTCCATTTCCTGATTATAGTTGTACTCCGGAGTGAATTCTGTTCCGTCATAATATTCCAAGTGGTTGGCTGTTTTATAAGTTTGGCGTGGGAAATCGTCTAATTTGTAACTATCCCCTTTGTGTAATAGCCTATCTTGGTTTTGAGATTTAGTTAATACATCTTGAAATTGGTTGTAGTGGGTGTCCCTCGGAACTTCTTCGTTTTCATACTGATCCTTGTAAATTTCTTGCGGGTTGCCATTGAATCTACCTATAGGTTCGTAATAGGATGAGCTATCTTCAGCATTTTGCATATCAGAAGGATATTTCTGTTGCATTTCATATGTAGATTGTTGGATATTCTCATTTACTGTTTCATATTCTTTTGGTTGTTGGTAGTCGCCAATGTAGTTTACTTTTCCGTCATATGGCGGTAGGGACTCTTCACTGGAGCTTAAATCATTCTTTGCTAAATTTTCATCGCTTCTCGAGGAATTCAAATGGTCAGTTTCATTCAGGGAGTCATTTTCACTGACTTCTTTAGCAATAGATTCTTCCACTTCTTTTGGATCAACCCGCTTGGATTTTTTCTTCGAATTTGATGTCCTAGTTGATGAATTACTCGAGTTGCCAGTACTTGCTGTTTTAGGTGTTGAATAATAGGATGAAGTTGATGTGCTCTGTCCTGAACAAGTAGCAATGATATTTCTGAAGGTTTTACGCTTGCAGTCAAAAGCAATGAAAATAAAAATACCTTGCATTGAGTTGAAAATGTTAAATAGGTACTCGAACGCAACTGATACGTGTATAAAAACTGAGAAAATCCATGGTATTCCCATCAGAACAGCTAAACAGCAGTGAAGTTTGAGTTTTGTTAGTTCACTTTCGTGATCTTTAAGTGTTTTCTTGATTTTTCCGGTTAACAAATGATGAATCTTTTCTCCCTCTTCTTTTGTTAATGTGCTATTCTTAGACAATTTGCTGCTGCAAGATTTTTCAGCTTTAGTTTTATTCTTCTTAGCACTAGCAGCAGCAAATTTTCCAACTTTCTTCTGTTTAGCTATACCCACGATTGAGAGAATGAACATGATCATGTTAGCAAAGAAAATAATCTCAGCAGGAGCTATGAAGAACATGATCAACCCTCCTAAATTACTGAACCAGAATTGGTGAAGTGCAAAACCAGGTGCGACTTTGGAAGCTGGAGCTAGTAAATCAATCAAAATGGCACATAATGTCATTATCACAGGAATTCCCCATGCGTAGAACCAGTACCTAAGAAACCGCCTGTTGGATTGGGATCTTACACTTCTTGAATGGAATGTCTTGCAAATGTCATAACTGATGACATTCATCCAAAAAAAGGATGACATAAAGCTATAATAAACGATCACTGTCATGAAGTAGCAATCTATGTATTCATTGCATAAATTACCTCCAATGACGAAGAAAATTTCAGCCATGAACAAAGCAAGTACCATCGAGAACAAGTTCTTTGAATGCATATTTCTCTCTTTATACAAAATGATAAATATAATCATATGAAGAAACAAACAAATTATTGATATTGACATCATTACCACAAAGAATATAGATTCAGGTGTTGGACCAGAGTAATTAGGAGTGATAGTGTTGGTATCGTTTGTCTCTGATCCTCCATTTCCAGTCGAATCATCTATAACCTCATTTGGATTTGGGTCCTCCAGGTTTTCACAAGTTCCAAAAATTGGATCTTGCACCTGATTTACGCCGCATTCTTTTTCATCTACAGAAAACAAGTCTGATAACACGTAGAGATTTCCAACAGGTTTAAGAGGTTCGGTGACTTCTCTGGGACCCAGGCAAATAACTTCTGTTAAGCTGACGCCATTGCAGGAAGCACAGTATTCGTTTTTGTAGACATTAGAATGTTTATCTTGAACGTAATAAAGATCTCCATTCATGCATCCGTCGTATATCTCATCCCAACGCAATCCACTTTCTTTCTTAGGACATTTATCGATGAGATTTTCCTCACATGGGTGACCTACATAAGATGGATATTCAACTTTCAACTTACATGTCACGTTTTGTGTGTCCATGCACTCCACCTTCTCTGGAGCAGGACCGATCCAAGTCAAGCTGTTTTCGATGTAATTTAGTTTATGTACGTAATCCAACGATTCCATTTCACAGTCACACCAAAAGTTGTATCGATATTTATTGAAGTAATATTCCTTATTGCATTTGCCGCAAAATATATTTTGATATACTATGCCGGAATTTGACGAGATGACTGGCACATCCAGCAAATACGAGTAGTTGAAGTTTTCCAAATGGACGACGTCTTTAGTACATTTTGCCGCTAGTAGTTTATCAGAATCGTATGGGCACCAGTTCACCATATACACTGCCTGTAAATGAATAAATATCAGAACAAAAAAGCTAAATTTGTTTCATATTTCATTCATAATAGTGGAGAAGGTGAAATATGTTTTTTAGTTTGAATTAAAAATCTCCTCTTCTAAGATAATGTAAATGCAAATAAAATAATATGTTGGGGGATTTTGCGATACTATTAAAAATTCAAATTAACATTTTCAGTTGCTCTATATTATATTTTTGATATATTTACCCGTGAGTTGCTCTGGACATCTTCTGGGACCAATTTGTTGCACGTGTACTCTCTACCAGCATCGTAGAAGCTTTTTTCGATGGAGTTGGGCACATAACCATCAGCGTCAGAACAGCAATCTCCGTATAGATGACATGAACCTTCACAGAAGCAGGGCTCTCGCCTGGAGATATTCACTTCGCTGTTTAGAACGCCAGATACTAATGTGAATATATTAAAACACTTACCTACAGTCTGAAGAACAGTTGCTAGTCTATATACTGTACCTACTAAGTTACCGAATGCTTACAGTTACTACAAAGTGGGTGTTGACCTAAATTATGATAGGTAGAGTAAAATTATCCGCATTCACCGTTAATAGCTATATTAAAGTCTATTTTCCGGTAATTGTGAACATTTGGTAACTGAATTGTAACCCTTACTGCAATAAGAATCATTTTCCGATTGATAATGGTTTGAGGAATTGTGGGGATTTTAATTAAGATTGTTTTATTATGTAATGAAATCTATACATGGGTCAAACTGTAGTCAAATACTGATAAACGTTAAGAATATAATAATTTACTATATTCTGACTCGTCTCTATCTTCAATGATAGGTACCATTAGTACTTTGACTCACGGAATATAGTCCTCTTCGTCTGCGGTAGGCATGGTTTTTTCCGCGCGATTCACGCATTCTGGCGGAAAAGTGCAGTCAGCATACGCCGCATTCTCTGTCGACCGCACCAGAAGAAAGTTTTCTGGAAACCAGGATATTCTTTTTTACCAATATTATGAAAGAACATAGATGTATTCACAGAATCAAGAAACCTGGTTAATATTCGATAATCACAAATAACTCACCTTTTAGAATGCTGATAGAAACTACAGATAATAGTACTCTGAAAGTGAATTGATTCATTCTAACTACCTATTCACTTTGTTCTGACCGCGACTATTCATTCACATTTTCAAGCTACTTTTCTTTAAGGTGACGATGAAAGTACATATATCGCACCACAGGTTATTGATAACTAAGGGTGTCGTTTTAAGTAGACTTGCACGTTTCCTTATCTCCTTATCTGATAAGCGTACAGGTTATCTCTGGCTTAATATCCTGTAAAAAGCGTTCACAGGCCTGAACATGGGTAATAGCATTATTATTTTCATTCATCTCACCAAACTCCTCTGTATTTAAATAGGAAGAATATTCTTATATAATGTCAAGTATAGATCATTTTTATTTTAGTTGTTTGTAGTTGGGTGGAACATACTAAGCTAAACTCTATTCCTATTCGTGTATTATTTCACCATGTATATATTTACTGTATATTGTTGTATTTGTTAATACAAGCAGATTCTGCTCTTATTCCACCCCGCTCTTATTGAAAATGGTAATAACAGTGAGGTATGACTCAATTTATTCTATAAATGTAACTCCTTGAACATTTCATTTTCAATGAGTTAGATAGGAGAAAATGGTTTTGTAGGCTAACTTAGTGTACATTGAAATGAGGGAAGTTCTAAGTAGCGAATGAATTAAAAATAGTAAATTCAATTGTATAGCTTAAATATCGCTCAATAGGTGAGTAATTAGTTTGATACAATGACAGGTAACATGGACAGCAATTAAAATAATCATTAATATATTTTAAATATTCTTATATATTTGTATCCGAAAATGTGGAACCGTCTGCTATCTCGGAACTTATCGTATCTACTGTCCAAAGTATTTGCAGTGCATAATTTTACTGTTTGTTCAACGTGATACAATTATATAAATCAAAGTAATTACTAACATAAACTGAGTGAGATTTGAGCTAGGGTTGAATTTTAATAGTTTTCATAATTTAATTCATTCGCCACGTTGAACTTTCATCACTGAGCTTTTATCATTTCAATATACGCCAACTAAGTTGAGCCTTCAAAACCATTTTCTATTATTATAACTCATAGAAAATGAATTGTTTAAGGGGTTACAACTATAAAACTACGTGAGTCATACATCACTCTTATTACCATTTGTAATGATCTCTGAGTCGTAATTTTGGTAATAAAATCAGGTCTACCTTTACAATAGAAGTAGGTGCTAACCTACAAAATTTTAAAGGAATTAAGTATCAGCTCAATTATTTATTCATATATATTTCAATAACCGTTTAACATGGAAAACTCTGAGATCGTTAGTTTATATATACTTAAAATAAATGCATAATAAAGATGCAGTGTTTTAAACTAATATTTGAACACATATACATTTTATAATAGAATTGAACATCGTATAAACTTAATAGAATCGACTTTCTAGGGATTATAGAAAACAACAGTTTTTTCCAACCAGTAATCTTAAATCAGTTTATCTTAGAGATTTTGGCTCGAGATCTGGAATTGGAGAGATTCTTAAATCTATAACGCCCAAGCATTATTATTCTAGTAAATCATCATTGTTTCTTTCGTTGAAACCATCTTATGATCGTGAAGATCTTTTCTTTAGCATAAAGAATCTGCAGATCGGTTTAGGAACCTCAAATGGCGAGTCTGTACAGATAAGAGTGCCAGCAGCTAGATCAGTCAGAATTGCCAACAGATTGTATAAAATTTGACCAGAAAAAGTCTATCTTCTGGTCTTAAAACTGAAGAGTTTTAACCTGTTGTGAAAGAATCATAAAGCTGCACGTAGGTGCTTCAACACTTCTGTTCACTGAAAGTAATTGGTGTTTTTAAAACCTAATTAGATAACAGATTCATGTTGGTCAGGAGCAGGATTTAAATCAACTTGAATATCATCGAAAGGACCAACATCACTTCTTTTACGTGAGCGACCATTCCCTAAATTTGAATCATTTTCTACAGCTGTACTTATCAAATTCTTTGTATTAGCCATAAAAAGGTTCTTTAAAGTTTTCTTCACTTCTTGCCAAATTCTTTCCTTACAATCGAATGCGAGGAAAATAAAGAGGCCTTGCAGTCCATTGAATACTATGAACAGGTATTCGAAAACGTAAGATTTCGAGTGGATCGAAATAAAAGCGAAAATCCATGTCATCCCCATGATAATTGCAAGCTTAGTATAGAGCAAAAGTCTGACTTTTAGCTCCCTTCTTGCAGCTAATTGTTTTAGCATCTTTTCTCGAATTTTGATTGTGAACGCAAGCTCTGATCCTCTTTTGAAAAGGTTAATAACAGAATTAGATTTATGAGATAGTGTTATCAAATTTGGAATTGCTCTTTGCGGGGTCAGTGATGCTGATGACCTTCTTAGATTACAATCGGATGAAGAGAACGAGCATTTCTTCTGTCCAGAGTGAGTGGCGAATCGTGCTGCTCTGTACTGTTTGTAAATATGGTAAACAGAAATACCATAAAGAATCATGTTGATAAGAACTATCATACCTGCAGGAAAGGTGAAAAATGTCACAAGGCTCCACTTGTTGTTGAACCAACACCTATGTGTTCCAAATGATGGATTTATCCAAAACTCTTTAGGTGTAAGTTGATTCAGAGTAATCGCTGTAGCAACAAATATGAAAGGTACGCACCAAGCGTACACTGAATACTGAATATACAGCTTGTGGGGCTTGTTCTTGAAATACTTAGATGTAAATGTACGACAGATATCTATGCTAAGAACGTTCATCCAAATAAAAGCAGCACATAGAAAATAGTATAAAGCTACACTAGCACAATAACAGAATATATAGTTTTCATTTGCGTAAAACACCGAAACATACAGTAATTCTACGATGAAGAGACAAATACTCAAAGAAAACAGATTCTTACTGGGAGTATTTCGTCTTTTTGAAAGCAAGATAAATATCGCCATATGAAGTAGTAGTGCAACCAGAGATATACCAATCAGGGTTCGTGATAGGATGACCATAGGGTTTGACCAACTGTCAGTAACGTGACAAACTATAACTAGATCTTCTGGGGCCAATTCATATTCACCATATTTATAAATATCCCCAGTTGAATTAACGTATAAATCATTGTTAGATAGAATCATAATACCATTCGTTCTATAAGTGACAGGTAAGCAGTAAAAGCCAATATGAGACCGAGCGTATTTAGGTAAAAGAATATTGACGTTTGTATTGCACGATTGATTTTGTATTTCACATTCGGAATCTGTGCAAATAGAATTTTCAAGATTCCATGATTCACCTTCTTTCATACAGTCACCATGCCTTATTGTAACGTTTATGAAATACGTCATTTGAGTATTTTCGAAGAAAGGGTAACTGGGACTAAATTCAAGATCACAATTTAAGTCATTCATCAACTCTCCATTACACGAAGCACATTCATAATTTTTATAAATGATTCCATATACGCTTCTGACAGATTCTCTATATGGCGGACATTTTCTTCCATCAGAACATGTATCAATAACATCTGGAATGCAGAATCTATTTCCTTCTTCAGGTAAATCCAGCTTCATTGAACATATCACATTAACGTAAGTTGATTCATCCCCTCCATCAATTTCTACTAAATCACTCTTCACGAGACCGCTCCAATACCTCTTCATGGGTTGATATTTCAAGAGTTTCAGGAAAGAAACCGTCTTCGTTTTCACTGGCAAATTACACAGGACTGCTCCAAACTGTTCAATGAAATCATAATCCTTGTGACATCTTGCACAGAATAAGTTTTGGTAGACTATTCCGTGATTCTTAGCGTACACAGGCACGTCCATTAAGGGTGAATATTCCATGTGGGATGTATCGAGTTCGCATCTGAGTCTGTCCTCTTTGAATGAATTTCTGGGGCACCAGTCAACTATGAAGATACCCTGTTAGGTGAAAAAGAATAAATGTGAATAGATCAGGAAGAAAAAAGGAATTCACTGCTTAGTTCAATGAATCATTAGACATGAAATCCAAAACTAAATAGTAAAAAAAAAATATTTTTCATTTTTACCCAAATATAATTAATTATATTTAGCAATCTAAACTAAAATGATGTGTCCTTCTACTTGAATGAAAAATAACTCAATTCCAGCAACACTAAGATGATTAGTTCGTACTTTAATGAATGTGATTAATTCCATGCACGTAATTTACCATGCAATCATTATTGTCCTGATGGACGAATAAATCGTCAGTAACGATTCTCATTGTTTGCTCTGACGTAATCCACTTGATTGCTTTAGGCTTTTTTTTTATCTTAGTTAGGAAGATTGCATTTGGGCTCCGAAATATATCGACTGACCAAAGAAAATGGGAAACTAAAGGCACGCGCGGAGAAAATGATCATGTTATAATTCGTAGAAAAAGCGCGCCATTATCCTAATCTGTTGGAACATTTCTAAGAAAAATAGAAAAGCTTCTCGGAAAGATTTTAGAAAGTTAGTAAGAAACCATTAACGATAATTGGAAACAGTTTTCTTTGTCATCAAAAATAATCACCGTTTTGGTGAAGATAAAACTCATTTCCTAACTGACAGTAAAATGTCAAACCATTCGTTAAAATTTAATTGGTGACCAAGAGCCCTTTGCCTTCCAATTAAAAATGACGAATGGAAAAACGTTAGCTACTCCATATTTAATTTAGGTAGTGAAAAACGTAGAAATTTATTGAAATTTGAGTTATTGGTTTCCTTCTGGGAAATCTTCTTACATTTATAAATTGAAGAGCAATTGATAAAGAATATTGTAGTATTAGAAATTTCTACAGAAAAATAAAAGGTAGTTCACATTTTCGTCATTTCAGTTGCTCTTCAACTCAGAAAGAACATATATGTTCCCTTTCAAATGTTGTATTTTGCACAATACTTTGGAGATATCTTCTTTAAACAATCAGATTGTGTACGCTTTTATTCATCAGAACACATATACGCTTACATTATTAGGCACAAGTGTGATTTTATTCTTCAAAAAAGTTATAAAATGATGATTTTACTTTGTTTTAATATGCTTAGTTTGCCTTGTATTATAAGGATATCTAATTTTTCTTCACCCTCAAATTAATCCAAGACATAAAGAGTTAAATGTCATCCACAATCTAAAATTTCAATTGATTCATTTGCGTCCGTTTTTTAACGGATCAAAGATTTTTCCAAATTAATTTGGAGGGCAGAAAAAATAGGTACCCCAAAAATTAGCGCATGCGCAGTTGGTACAAACTTACCGCTTGGGAAGGTAGTCCTTGCTGGTGTTTGCAGGCGAACCCTTTGCTTGGTTTGCTGTTAAAAACAGATGAGGATTTTCTGACGTCATCTTCTAGCGGAGTGACGTCACGACAACAGTCGCCGTAAATGGAGCAAAGAAAATCACACCGACAACCAATGCTGTGAAAAAGAAGACACATGCAAAGCATATTAATTTTGAAACACAAAATTAGTTATCGAAACTAATTTTAATAACTTATAATTAAAAAAATCACGAACTTTGAATTACATATACCATCAGAAATTAGGAATATATACCACCGTGTTACTGTTTATTGACATTTTTAACTAAAAAAAGTTCATTTAAAATCAGAAAATATAATATTATGATTAATTCCATCAATTTCCTTCAAATTAAAAACAAACAAATTAAAAACTGAAAAGCAAGAAGTTTATAAAATTCCTACCTAGTTATGACTGCAACGGATTTCGGTTATTGATATTGTAGAGTAACTCTGGTAATACTTTAATTTTATTTAGTTAATTAGGATTGGTAGTGATTTAGTTGGGGAAATTTTGTTTCAATTGTTGTGTCCCTTTGAAATGTCAGACTTAAACATTTTCGAACAACTCTGCCTGAAACACCTAAAGAGATCTAGGGTAAGTTCTTAATTATCGGTCAGTTCCCCATTTTCGGACACGTTTCTTACGTGTCCGAAAATGGGGAACTGACCGATAATTAAGAACTTACCCTATTAGGGGAATCATTTTTATCTAATAAATATTCATATGTTGGGTATTTTATTATGAATTACACATTGCACAATTTTCTTTCTTTCTTGAATTCAATAAAGTTTTCATTTTCATTTAAATAGATGACAAAATTAAAACTCATCGAGTAACAATGAACATTATTGAGATAAACTCTTATTGAAATAATTAGTTAATTATACATTTTCCATAAATAAGTAAAATAAGTTACGACTTAACGGACAGTTCCACATTTTCGATCATACAATTTATCACATTAACTTGTTACATTGATTGGTATCCTTGATACCTGCAGGTATCATGGATACATTTATTTGTAATTATTTACCTGTAGGTATCATGGATACCAATAGAAAGGACGCGTTAAAATATTAAAAAAGTTTTTATCTAACCGAAAATGAGGAACTGTCCGATAATTCGTATCTTACCCTATTCCATTTCTTACCTGACAATATCTCCTTTCCTGTCAATGTTCTGACAGGTGTGTGAGTGACAGATGTTATCGACAGGTACGAAAGAGTCGGAGGAGTTCCTTGTCGTCACGTACCGAGTTTGTCGACCGGAAGTACCGACTGGTGTCGTATCGACAGTAGAGGCTGGTCGAAGATTCGATTCGTAATTTTTCGATTCATTTGAAGAGACCAAATTAGAAAAAATAACAATAAAATAGAAACTAAGAATCATATTCACAGTCTGAAAAAATATAGTATATTAGTGATTAATTATTAGTAGAAAATATTATACATACTACTGTACTTTTCCCGTTAAAAATAGCGGGTCATTATCAATACCAACTATTTACCCGTTATTAGGTTACTTTTAATGAATTCAATTAAAATTAAATTTTCTGCATAGTCTAATTTATTTTATAGATAAAATACATTTAAATATTGAATAAAAACAAAGGAATTTAAACATCAAGTCAATATATTCCCGTGCGTTTCATAGTTACATTCTTCATGTTTAGTACCCGTAGTGTAAAAGCGGACACCAAATAAATAAACACACGAGGGAAATTATTAGTATAGATTATTATTAGTAAATGACATCAAACAATTGATCAATATTTTGACATATTCTAACAAGTTATAACATGTTCAAACAGGGTCTAACATGTTCAAACAGGTTCTCCCAATCTTCAACCCCCCACCCCCCCCCCCATAGTTTTCTCTCTCGGTAACAACATTCAGGTTCTTACCACCTCTCCTTCACGTCTCATTAAAGTCTGTTCCGCTTCATTAGAGTCTCTATTCTTAGGACTCAATCAGCGCTGTTAATGAGTCACGTGACTCACTCGGTGACGTCAGAGGAAGGAGAGGTATGGTGGGTTACATAAGTAAGCCCCCCTCCCCGTACATAAGCCCCCACGTACGCTATCCCCCACCAAGGACATAAGCCCCTTCCCCAGACATGAGCCCCGCCCCCCCCCCCTTTTTAACTAGGTTAACAACAACATACTCAACATAAATGGCCGTTATGTAGCTTTTTGTATCCGCTAGTTTGTTGTACTGCACATTTCATGACTGTTTAATGACCTGACAGGGGGGCATGTTGGTGGTAATATCCCATTTAAGAAAATTTATCGTTGAAATTGGTTTATTCTTTGGGAATCTTGGTGTAATGATAAAAAGGAGAACTATTGAAAAAAAATCATTTAAAATGTTTTTTAATTTTTTCTAATAAATCAAACGTTTCGGATTAATTAAAAATCCATCATCAGTGGTACACACAATTGTGAAATTTTCTGTAAAAATATGACAGGGTTAAAATTTATTTGAAAACTAAGATTATTTGAAAAATAAGAAACTTTTTTGAAACACAATATGCCTTAAAACACATTTATAAAAGAATTCTAGTTAAAACATTTAAAATATATTAAATTAAAACAATAAGAACGGGGAAGACACTCAGTGAAGTTATGTTTTAATGCTTAATGGTAATGCGGATGGATCTTCATTGAGAATTGGTTTGAGTCTATTGATATAAATGGATTCTAGAATTCGGATGTCTGTTTCTGAACTATTGCATGAATCGAGTATGGAAAAGTTATCTATTTTTAAAATGTGTCTATTGCGGCTAAAATGATCTCTGAAATTAAAATTCATGAGTTAGTTAGGGTCATTTCCCTTCAGTTGATGAAATGACCAACTAAATCGACCCAACAAAATTTAATTTGTTATATAAAGTAAATAGGTAATATGTTAAAATAAAGAAAATAGTGGTAGTAATATTTATTATGTAATATCTTAAAAAAGGGGGGCTCGGGTTCGGGGTTCCTACACCCGTTGGGGTCATAGAAGATTGTGAGGGGAAAGTTATGGTGGGGACATCACTTGATCTTCTATGGCCCCACCATTGAATAAAAGTTGAGCATGTACCAAACCTTCAATATAAATAAGGTTCAAATTTTGATATTGATATTAAATTGCAGCTCATTAAAATTGGTTAATGGTGTTTTTACGAAAAAAAGTTAATTTATCCTAAATAATTTTTTATATTCACATCTGATGACTTAATTTATTATATTAATTTATTTTAAATCACATTTAATGCAGTTAATAAATTCGATCATATTCATGTGATGGAATTTATAAATCATAATATAAAGTGACATATTTACCTTAATATTAGAGGGAAAACATTAATTCTACTTAGTTTATAAAATCCAGGCCACCAGTTTATATTTTTTTCTCATCATTAAAGGGTCAGCTCGTTTGTAGTAATTTTCATCCATTATCTTCCTTCCACAACATTAGGCTAGAGATTACCTCTATCAAGGTGGGGCCATAGAAGATTAAGGGGGTCTTCTTAAATCTTCTATGGCCCTCATTTCCCCAGTAACTCCCTTATCTGAGAATTGAAGATTATAGGATTATATTAAAAAATGTTTTTAAAAATTGTTTGGAGGAAATATTTTTATATATTCGCAGATTAAAATTGTTAGAGCGATGTGTAATTTTCGTGCGCAGGGAAAATAATATTTTTCCTGCTTCATTTTATAACATTACCAAATATAGACACACATTATTGTGGTACATTCTAGAAATTATGCATCTTAATATGAAACCGCTGAGAAATTAGGGTTTAAAGAAATGTATAAATAGTCAGTTGTACCGCTAGATGGCGTTATCACAAATCTGGTGACGAATATTAGGAACACAAACGCACGCACGTAGTTTAGATATTCATCACTAGGTGGCGTAATTATATCACTATATATAATTTTGAAAATATAGTTCATTATTATTCAATTATTATTGTTTCTGAATAAATTTATTCCCATTTCATTCAAAGTAAAAAGAAGTCTTCAGCATGTGACTTCTGTAATGTTTACTAATCTAATTGTTTTATATTTTTGTAGATGAGTGTTCTAGATGCAGTGATCGAGTAGATAATGATTAGAATATTGTTTAAGAATTCGGTTATGTTAATTATAAGTGCAGAATTGTTTTCTATCTATAAATCTCTCGATTATATCTGTGGACATTTGGCAGAATACATAAATAGAATAGTAATTTACTCAGACTCCATGTCTGATGTAGAACTATTTAGAGATGCTAAGCCCAGTTTAAATGTAACCATAATATATTATCTTTGCTTCTTTCCATTGCAATGTAATCAATTGTCATGGTTCAGTATATTCCAGGGAATAAATTAGCAGATCTGGCAGCAACTGCAGGATACGCCCTCGAAAATCAAACTGAAGCTTCTAGGTTTGCAAGGAGGATAGGTGCTTCTCAGAAGAACATCTGGTACCAGAGAGGGTTGGGTGAAATGGAGGTAACTGGAAGGGATTGCATTTTTTTGAGATTGTAAGGGAATTATTTATCTGGAGTTAGGCTGCACATCCAAAGAGGAAAATATAAACTGCTGAATGTAAATTGTGAATAGGCCATGTTGGTGTAAAATACCCTCTAAATATGTAGATTCATCCTGGGACTATCTAAGTTGCGTGATTGTAGATCTGTAGACAAGACTCTGAGACTCAGTATTTCCTACTCTCATGTACCAAATAATTTCTGAGTTTGTTCCACTCACATTCAGAAATATTCTGGGAGGGGGACAATTTCCATTAAGCTTGGAAATGAATATCATCAAAAAGATCAGTCGGTACCTAGTCTGCACAGAAAAGTTGAGTAGTCTATAGAGGTAAAACAAATAATCAATAAAGTAAATGAAATTTTCAATAAACTTGAAGGTCTACATGTTGCTTTATGATGTGATACATAATATCTGTCTATTTATTATCTAATATAAACTTTATTCTTGGAACATAGTAATATCACATCATGTTAATGTTGAAAGTGAAGCAAATTAGTGAAATGCCACTCTGCTAATCTGACTTTAGACCAATAAATCAGTAGCCCCGAGGTAACAGCAACCCCACAATTAGTCAGATCTCTGCCTGGAATGTAGAGAATAAACCAGCTGTATCGCCTGTTTTTCGTCTTCGTACTTTATATCCGAATAGGTTGCAGGCATACTAACCAAATAGGTAGCAAGTTTTTAACGAGGGATGTAATACTAAATCATATTCTTGAAAATTCAGTATGTGCTGATCATATCTATAATCTTCCCTTTAATATTTCAGAAAAGGGAACATGAATTCCACTGGATGAAATACCGCTCTTTTAAACGAATCATAATTATGAGTTGTTTTCTGGTGCACTTCGATTGAAATTGAATCTGTGTCTATCAAAAAAAGTTAGAGAAAATAAATAAAATGAAAACAAAAGACACTGTCAAGAAATAATCTGCAAATTCACAACCAAATAAATAAAATATGTTCATTATTTAACCCTTTCGTGATTGAAATATTTTCAGATGTAATATAGATTTTCTTTTACAACAAATAAGTTAGTTAAGGATCTATGCAACAGATCATGAAAAAATAGTGAAAATACACGTATAAATACCATAAAAATTACTTTGAAGTCATGTAGACTATAGTCTACATCCGTTTTTAAACGGTAAAATTTGTCAATTTCATCTGAAAAATGTCCACTAAATTTAATAATTTCATCATAAATAACGACTGAGTCTGCTAATATCATAAAAAATCACTACAAAATCATAAAAAATTAACTAATTTCATACAAATGACACCATTAAATTCCTAAATTTATTAAATCCCTAATAAAATGACAAATATTCCCCAATATAATGGAAAATTATTCCCCAATATAATAGCAATTATTCCTCATATAAATAGCAATTATTCCCTAACATAATAGCAATTATTCCCCCATATAAATAGCAATTATTCCCCAATATAGTAGCAATTATTCCCCATATAAATAGCAATTATTCCCCAACATAATAGCAATTATTCCCCCATATAAATAGCAATTATTCCCCAATATAATAGCAATTATTCCCCATATAAATAGCAATTATTCCCCAACATAATAGCAATTATTCCCCATATAAATAGCAATTATTCCCCAATATGATAGCAATTATTCCCCATATAAATAGCAATTATTCCCCAATATAATAGCAATTATTCCCCATATAAATAGCAATTATTCCTCCATATAATAGCAATTATTCCCCATATAATAGCAAATATTCCCCCATATAATAGCAATTATTCCCCCATATAATAGCAATTATTCCCCCATATAATAGCAATTATTCCCCCATATAATAGCAATTATTCCCCAATATAATAGCAATTATTCCCCCATATAAATAGAAAATATTTCCCAATATAATAACAAATATTTCCCAATTATAAAGGCAAATATTTCCCAATATAATAACAAATATTTCCCAATATTATGGCAAATATTTCCCAATATAATAACAAATATTTCCCAATATATATAATGGCAAATATTCCCCAATATAAGGTGTCCATAATCAGCATCTTAAGCTACATCTTATTACCCCATTTCTCGCTTCTTTTCCCCTATGGTACATCTTATTACCCCATTTCTCGCTTCTTTTCCCCTATGGTACATCTTATTACCCTATTTATCGGCTCTTCTTCCCTAGGTGAGGACCCTAAAAAGTTACCTGATACCTCGGGTCATCTTCCACTCGTGATAAAGTAAAGGCCATAATGAACGCTATCGTAGGAAATATATCCCTGCGTGACATATTTATCATTATTATCATTGGGGATGTATTACTGTGAAGAATTTAAATGAATTAGTAATAATACAATTTCTAAGATAATATATAAAGGAAAGTCACGAACCTGTGCCGCCATTTTTTAAAAATAGGCAAAACTAGCTTGAAACTTTTGTGCCAAGAGGTTCAATGATTATTGACTATTTTATTTCTACATCATCAAATTCGCATTTAATGGAGCCAATTCCAATTTTCCCTTTTTTTTCTCATTATGCGCAGTAACAATATCATAAAAGAGTTGCCAGAAGTCACTAGATAGCAAATATCTCTTTCTCTGAACGCATCAGCCATAATAATTATAAGAATGGCCAAATATTTACACATGGGAGAAGAAAGCTCCAATGACATTTAAGAATTTATTCTTCTAATACTTCTTTTCCTCTTAACATGGTAGAACAGCTCTACCAATGCTTCATGATTGTTGTTAATGTCATTTATGATAGTCAGTTTCTTTATTATTTAATAAATACAACAAAAAAGATAGAGCAGAACCTTATTATTTTTGTGGTACGAGATTCGTTTTAATTAGATCAACTAATTTAATCCGAAATTAAACTATACCTGAAAAAATTTCATTTATTGTTCTATACATTTCAACATTACCAAATATTTAATACTACTACTGTCATTCATAACCTTTTACTTTAGTCATAGTTCCATAATTTTAATCATACATTCTCGTATATTATAATATTTAATATACAGAACTATTATCATTTAGTCAATAATGCGTTAAAAATATTCATCTTTCTCTATCATTGATATATATATTTATTCAACTCTAGCCTCTGACCCACTAACCTAAATATATAGGTTACCTAGGTA